>JAZAYU010001354.1:0-56076 GCA_038501625.1 Corbicula japonica
TGTTTCACAGTATGACTGTCTCAACACAACCCTACAAAAACAAACAAAAAGAAACAACTCCGTTTGTGATGTCGACACTAGTATAGTTTTGAGCAACAACAGATTTTTGGGGTGAAAAACAAGCATACCAATCCTTCCAAACATGTTACACCATATATAATGATAAAACTGTTTTACTGCAATTACTGCAACTAAATATCCCAATATAACATAAAATTCCGATAAATATAAGTGAAAATAAAGTCCTCCCAACGTAGCGTTTAATCTATAAACTCTTGAATCCTACATGTAAGTAGTAAGAATGCCATGAAAAAGATGACCGGTGAGGTAAATTACTTCCCAGTACAAAGTCCAAATTACTGATATCCAGTGACCTATGTTTCTAAAATTAAATTTCTTGTCGGATTTTAAAACTGAAAAGCAGCCATTTTGTTTCTCGATTCACTTTTTCAGAAGTCCTCCTCAAAGTGTTTCTTAGATGAACCCTCCAAATATGTGATAAAGTACTAATCTCAAAATGCTTCCTCAAACAAATACTTATCAAATTTTAGCAAAATAATTGATTTTGTGTTTGTCCGTTCAATAGAAATACACTGAATAAAGAACTTGAACCGCCATCATGAAAATTAAATGCAATGATGCTCTTGGAGAAGTCTCAGTAGAATTGACCGCCTCTGTTTTGATCCTGCCAAAACACGTCATTTTCCTCCGCTAAACAGCGCCCTCTATAAAATTGATAAAATCAGATTTTAGTCATGCTGTTTTGTGCCAACCGTTCTCCGCTATACGATGTAACACAGAGAACTATATTTCATTGTTTTGGCAGTTGGGGTCGGGGCTGTGGTATTATGATGCACCTAAAAAAGAGGACTAGCAATACCTTTCCTATACTTTCCGATATGTTTGTAGACACAAATTCTTTCACTGAAAATTATTTAAGTTATTTTAATATTTCTCCAACAAATACATGTTTGGGCAAAATTTTAAGTTTCCATTGTTTTGGCACCAATTACAGATTAAGGACATGCAAGGATAAATCAATCGGAATGGATTTGCAATATTTATTTATTCAATATATTTATCATTCTAACACAAACTTTTTTGAATCATCGCATATAACTGCAATTTTATAATCATACATAATATATATATATATATATATATATATATATATATATATATATATACAGAAATATCGTCAGATATGGGGTCTCTGTAATAAACCTTAATCAGGGGTTGTATATATATACTTAGAAATGTGGTAAGTTACGGGTCTTACTTCGATATTATACCTTTATGTGTGGTTCTATAAAAGTTACGGGGTATATATGGTACCCCGCTAATTAAATGTCATTTCTATGCACTATCTGACCTTGTAAGTACTATAAGCTGTAATATAAAAATTTGGTTTATGATAAAAAAAAATTTCGGGTTTTTTTTTTATAGACCGAAAATAAATTTCGATAATAAACCGTGTTACGGGAATAATGTTTATCGTATTTAAGAAGTCCGAATATGCATAGAAATGGCATTGAAAATTACGGGGTACCATATATACCCCATTACTTTATAGCACCTCACATAAAGGTGTAATATCGAAATTAGACCCGTAACTTACCACATTTCTTAGTATATATATATATATATATATATATATATATATATATATATATATATATATATATTGGTAATATTGATGTAATAACCCTATTTCATAGATAATTAAAATGCGCTATATATATATATATATATATATTGGTAATATTGATGTAATAACCCTATTTCATAGATAATTAAAATGCGCTATCAATTCAAAATCTTAGTTAAAGCGAGTAGATCAGATAATGCAAATAAAGAATGAAAAATCTTGTAAAATTTATGCGAGGGAACACCAATTAAGGTATGTATGTGAAAATAAATAATTTAAATAGGATAAAACTTCTTCTGAATAGGTCAATAACCATTCGGTTTTAATAGAAAAATCTGTCAACTCGGATGAACTGTTTTGGCGGGAACTCGGCAGTATGGCGCACAAAAGGGCTCAAATTTATACGACGGACGTATATTTTTGTATATTTACACGTTCACAATAAATTTTTAAAAATGATGCACCGCAAATGAGACGTTCGGTTTTATTTGAAAGCATCTGTCACCTCGAGTTAACTGTTTCGGCGGGAACTCGGCATAGCATCTTTCCATCTTCACCAAACACTTATACAAGTTACTTGTAACGTTGATCACGAGCGTGGCCGTGACGTCACAATTATTGTTACAATGTGACATGATGATTGACGAACTATTTTAGTTGTAGGCCTACAAAAGTAGCTAACTAGCAAAGAACAACATCTTCTTTCAAATATTGGTTGCAATTTAAACTTTTTTAGCTTTCGTGAACAATACTTTTCTTTATCAAAATAAGTTAACCAGAAATAATATATCGATATAACACTTTATACTTAAGTAAAACCTCTGCTTTATTTGATAAAATTAAGTACACAAAATAATTTTGTATATGGTGAAACGGGGAGACTTCCTCTTAAAATATTATGGCAATCGAACATAATTAGATACTGGTTAAAATTATGCCTCAGCCCAGAAACAAAGTACATCAAAATCGTCTACAATTTTCTAAAAGAACAAGTTGATCGAAGACCTAATATAAAAAACTGGGTTTCAAAATTTTTAATGTTAAAGATTTGTTATCTCGCTTAGGATTTTATGATATTTGGTTAAATCAAGGGGTGACAAATTCAAAAATATTTATGAGTATATTAAAGCAGACAATAAAAGATATTTATTTCCAGACGTGGACAGAACAATTATACTCATCATCAAGGGCATTGTTTTATCGAGAAATAGCGTTATTTGAATATAGTCCTTATTTAGATACAGTAAATGTCACAAAATTCAGAAAATCGCTTACACGACTTAGACTTTCATCACATAGACTTCAAATTGAAACCGGGCGTTGGAATAAACCATTAAGTACACCAATTAACGAACGGAAATGTAAATTTTGTAATTCTCTTGAGGATGAATATCATTTTGTAATTGAATGTCCTGTTTACCTGGATTTAAGAAAACAATATATTAAAAGTTATTATTGGATTAGACCAAATTTCATAAAATTTAAAGAACTTATTAATTCAAACAACACAAATATGGTGAGGAAGCTTGCTACATTTGTTTTTAAAGCATTTGAAAAAAGAGACCAGATATTAAAATACTTTTGATAATTTTGTTATAATTTGCCTTCAATCTGCTACATTTGTTTTTAAAGCATTTGAAAAAAGAGACCAGATATTAAAATACTTTTGATAATTTTGTTATAATTTGCCCTCAATCGTTAATAACATCTCACAAAATGTCTCTCCCAAATACCTGAATACATAAATTTGTGGTTTTAAAATATAAGATCATAACTGTAATAGTGTACCAGTAACATGAATGTATTAGCATGTATTATTACTTTACCATGCCACTATGTGTTATTTTGTGCTATTCTGTGTTTTATGTATATATGTTCATGGGCCATTATGGCTTATTACATAATAAACTACTACTTTGATAAACACATAGAGATACTCGCAGTAATTGGGAAGAGGTTTGCTTAAAGTCGGAACGATCTTGTGTAAAGCCAGAGACCTATATTTGTATAATATAGGTCTTTGGTAAAGCCTACTGATTATTCGACTTTTTTATGGATTAATCACAGCAACATGTCGCTTCTAGTCTTACATGTTGATTTAAACCTGCAGTGTTCGATTTATCGATTGATTCGAAGGATCGCATTTCAAACTATAGTCACTACTAATCGTAATATGAACTAAGGCACTGCCTCAATGCGAGCTCTAGAGCAAAACTCTTTTATTCAAGAAAACTTTTTAACTTGCTGCTTCTGAATGACTTGAACATCTTGAACTACAATTAAAAATAATAAACCAAAATGTAACAAAAACGCTTTTATTTAGGTTGTTACACTTTAGCAACAAGCAATGCATTTTACTGTCTTTACTGTGATTATAACACTTCAAAATTAAAATGCCGTGCACGTATTCGGATCAGATAGGAATGATAAAAGCTGACAATTATTTAGCGGATGTAGACAAAACGAGGCAGATATATATGTTAGATCCCAATATGAAAATAATCGTGATGGTACGGGAACCTAAAGCAAGAATGAAATCTCAATTAACATATAGAGTGATCAAAACAGAGGAAAATATAACATCGGCAAAGGAAGTTAGTTCCGATTTTACCAATATCCGTTTCACTGATAAGAATGGCAAACTTGAACACCCTGGTGCACTAACTCTGTCCTCCTATAGCGAAGGAATGATACGATATTTAAGCTTTTTTAAGCCGGAGCAAATCCATGTCATTGAATCCAGTGAGTTTATTGCCGATCCCGTCCGTGTAAAGCAAGGAGTAGAAAAATTCCTACGGTTAAAACCTGTCATTTCTGAGAAATTTGTAGCGTTTAATCCGGAGAAGAATTTCTACTGCATCAAGCGATTTCATACTTCATCCAATGGTATGGTGTGTTATGCGGCAGACAGGGGCCGCAAGCTAGATGTTGAAATAGACCCACTTTCAATGGAAAATTAAGGGAGTATTTTCAACCACGTAACGAAAAATGTTTTGAGATCATTGGGAAGAGATTTGATTGGTGAAAGACAAAACACACTTATTAGAACTGGAAGAGAGGAAATATAGAACTTCGTAATATTATATTGAGTCGATAAAACACAAAAGAAATGTTATTACCTAAACATCGATGTTATACTTTTGTTTATACAGAACACTGAGAAAACGTATGTCCATAATTATATACTCTATTCCAAAACAAAGTGTGTACTTTGTTTTTGGGGGAGTTTTCATTTACATCTTTTCTTAATGCCAAAATATTTGTCATCTAAATTGAGATTAGATAGTTTTACTGTAGACTATGAATGATCTAATCTCAATTTGATATCAACTATTTATGTATTAAAAAAGCAGTAAGTGTCAAATTACCAAAACAAAGTGCGCACTTTCTTATAGAAAAGAGTATATTTTCTGTATAATTGAAAATATTTTAGATTTCTATTTCGATACTTCTGTAAATCGACCAGCAGCACAAACGTGCTAGAGGCTCAGACCGAAAATCAAGTTAACGTTTAACCCTTTACTCCATATAAAACTGTTTTATCGCATGTGCCGTCTGATAGGGATCTACACTGTTCGCTTCTTTATTGGAAATAAACTAATGAATAAAAAATTGAACAGTGTAGATCCTACAAATAAATAGAAAGCTAAAAACGTTGTTATTTCATAGTGGTCAAATTGTGTTAGGATATTCTCAACCCCAAAATGAAGGCTTCTTCCGGCGGTCCGCTTCTAGTTTTGAAGCGGTTGTGAACACTATGGTTAAAAGATATTTGTAAACTAGTGTTTGGCCTTGAGTTTCTAGGTCGCGGAAATATTTGACAGAGGAATAAACATGTAGATTTATCATAATTGAAAGTTCTTTAAAAGGATAGAACATATTGTTGTCTGGATCATATAACACATGTTGGCATTTAAACTTTCACTAAACTGGTATTTATACTGTTTTAGGTAAGTGCATGGCTTTACAGTCTCCAAGGTACAACCACTCTCACTACTTTATGTACGATAAAACTTAGTAATCTCACTGTATGCAATTTTAATGTGCACTATGACGACGAGCTGGTTTGCTTGAGTCTAATAAACTATTAGCTCTGTTCTGTCGTTCTGTTTAAAATAAATTTTATTGACTGTTTATGTCTGCTCATTTCCTTTACCGTTCGAACATTAGTTAACGTAAGCGAAATAAAGATAACACTTATTTATGCAACGCTTTTATGATGTCCATTTTGCCGTTAGAGAGATTTTGATAACTATTTTTTTATTGATGATCTGCAATCAAGACTGAAGACTGCCCTGAAATATTTGCATATATTAAATCTATTGAACATCTCGGAATAAATAAAATATAGATAGATACATGTGTGAGATAAATTCACCCTTTCACAGATTTTCATGGTTTGCTTTTTGCATTATACGCCAATACTTTTGCCAGTTGAAAAAAAGTTTGAGCCAATTTATAGGCATTGGAGCCAAATGTTGTAGCTAAAAACCTACTTGTGGTGAGTGGGGTTTAGGAATCATCCTTACTTAAGCCTTGGTCATAACCCGCCGTACTTGCAAGTGTGTGCTGCCTACTTGCAAAATCGTGGGCCAAATTTAGGGATCCGTACGTGGTGAGTACCGCCTCCGCACGGATTTTGGAATATGTAGACACGCCGTAGCATGTTTAGTGCATGCAAAACTTCCTCTTTGTTCGAGCTGCGGGTGGGGCTACGGATTTAACCCCAGTACGGGTGACGCGCGTGCCCTGTACTTCCACGAGCTCATAACACACTGCCTCCGCGAGTCTTTTGAAAAATATCACATCGTCACTTGCTCCATATGCCGCGCACGTTATAAGTGCGTCGACCGTGCGTGGTCCGTGCTTACTCGGTACTTCCACAGTTCAACTGTTGAAAACGCGGGCCTAAGGCCGATATTCCTTAGTTCCGTGAGGCGCGATCTGTGATTCGTATCCGAATTTTTTCACTCACCAAAGATATCGTTGGGTATATTCCATACCTCCGTGTCCGTTGCACGTCGCGGACACGGACCCGGATTACACATCACTGAACTATATATAATCCCAGCCTTACCGAGTAAGTACGTGCTCCGCACTTACAACGCACGGTGTGCGCACAGTATATTAAAGTCGAGTCGACGGATGAGTGCCAGCATTTGTCTTCAAGATTTCTTCAAGATGTCACCGAAGAAGGCAGCGAGAAAAGAGGCCTAAAAGAAACGAGCGGCTAATGCAATCTGTTTTTGCAGCAGCAGAATTTGCAATATCTGCAATTGTAGTGGCGGTATTTCAAGGCAGCGGCATTTCTGGGGAGCATCGATACGTCGTCGTTACATATGTATCACCAAGCAGCGGCCGAAATAAACTCATGTTCATCGCAATTGCACGCACTTACAAAGGGCGAGCGAGTAAGAACACCGTACGTGAGCAGCACATGTTAGTACTGCGTCCGTACGTTATCATGGCAATCGCACGGGGAACTTACGTTGTAAGCACGTTCTCAGCACGTCCAACTCACTTCGCCACGTACGATACACGCAACCGCTTACCCCTAGACGTGGCGTCCGGGCCACGTACTTACACCTTGCGCAGCCGTGAGAGTGACGTGCTTTCTCTGTGCTCTTGTTACGTCCCACCCGAAAACGCCGCGAACACATACGGACAAAAGAGACGCACGGCGGGTTGTGACCGGGTCTTAAGAGAGTATAAGCTGTAAAATCTAAAGGGTTTCATACAGGACAAGAATAATAGTATGAACGATATGTTTTTAAATGAATAGTCGTCTCGCACTGAATAATGTGCCACTGGGTGTTGTTACCGATTCCGAACAAAGCTAAAGCTGCATCCATGTCGCTTCAATATTTGGATATATAATGTCGAATGTGAACTCCAACGTTTAGATTTCAGAAAAAAATTCCCGTTCACAAATAATTATCGTTGTCCTATTCAAAACCTGTTTTACACATACCTTTGGAGCTCTGGGCCAGATAAAATAAAAAGGAATATTATTACACAGAAGTATGAAAAGGGAGGTCTTAGATTTATAAATTTAGAAAACTTCATGAATGCTATTAAACTTACCTGGTTAAGGAGAGAAAGTTAGATGAATACAAAATATTTTGAATTTGTTAAAGGAACATGTCCACTATTTACAAACTACAATAAATTTGGAAGTATGTACACTTCACAGCAAGTCAGATTGGTAGAAAATGAATTTTGGAATCAAGTGTTTCAAGCCTATTCTTTATTATCAAATAAAATAAAACCTAATAATTGGTTTGAATTTTTGCAAATTCCTGTTTGGCATAATAGCAATATTAGGATAGGAGGAAAACCAATCTTTGATAATAGATTTGTAAATAAGGGTATTCTTTTTATTAATGACTTTATGAATGTAAGTGGTCGGTTTCTTTCATTTGAAGAATTTACTAATTTATACGGAGAAACAAGTAACTTTCTGCAATATAACAACATTATTTTTTCATTAATGGGCTATTAAGATAAAATAAGAATAGCTCATAAAGCAATTAATAGTTTTTCCCCTACAACCTCTCACTACTAAATTGATCAATGCATGCGATAAAGGTTGTAGACTTATTTATGACTGTTTAAACAGTAATGACTCTGTATCAAATGCAAATCACAAATGGCAGCTAGATCTACCCACCATAAACTTAGATTGGCAAAAAATATATAAACTCCCATTTTTCTGTACAAAAGATTCAAAACTACAATGGTTTCAGTTCAGAATAAATCATCGAATACTAGGTACTAATAATTTACTTTTTAAAATGGGAATAAGAAATGATAATCTTTGTTCTTTCTGTGGAATAGAACCTGAAACTTTATGTCACTTATTCTGGGAATGTCGAATATCAAATAGATTGTGGGCGAATTTAAAAGCAATGATTACTGTTAAATGCCTAAATATGAATATAGAATGGTCAAAACCAGACATAATGCTTGGTAAAAGAGAGCTCCAAATTGCCTTAAACACAATTATTTTACTAGGTAAATACCATATTTACCAAAACAAAATGAAACACACTCTTCCAAATATGCCATCATTTAGAAATCAGTTAACACTGTTAATAAAAGCAGAAAAATTTAATGCCAAACAAACATTCAAACTAGACAATTATGAAAAAATATGGGGTCCATTTTCTGCACTCTGCACAGACAACCAGTGATACTTGTAATATGCCTACTTGTTATATATTTCATAAGTCCTTAGCCAGCCTCCTCTATCGGTAATATATAGTTTATATGTTTCAGCTTTACGAGTTACAGACCATCCTCCAAATGTTCTTGTACACCTGAAAAACTTTCTTCCTTTTATCTCTCCCTATCCCTCCATTCTTTTTACCATATTATTAAAAAGATAAAGCAATTACATTAATACTCTACACTATATTGACCATGATTTAACAACTGTATAGATCCAATTTAGATATTTTGATGTGTTAATATTTTGATACAGAAAACTTACATTAGAGTAATGTTTAGCATAAAAAGATGCACTGTGGTATTATTTTGTTTTGCGAGGACATATTCTCGTTCGTAGAAAAATGCCATTTTTCATACCGACATAAATTCATGAATTTGTATTAAGTTTAATGATTGATAACTAAAGGCTTAATTAGGCTGGGGTTTAATGATGTTCACTTTCCCATGCACAAAATATGCGAAAATAATGTCCACGCAAAATAAAACGCTTCCACAGTGATAGAAGAGAAATATTAAAAGTAGTCATTCATTTTGATACATATATTGTGTTTGTTGATTATTCTGTTCTGGTTCTATTTCATATATCATTATTAATTTGACCTTTTTAGATTGAGGCACTTTAACTGTATGTAATAAATCAAAACAAAATATATTTGTATTTGAGATCACTTAAGAACTTAATCATATTTGGTAATGCTTAATAGATAATATGTACTGTGATATCATTTGATTTTGCGATGACAAAATTTCATGCAGAAATCGAAAATGCCATTTTTATACCAGCAAAAATTCTGTAATTTGTATTAAGTTTAATGAATGAAAACTAAAGGCTTAATTTCGCCAGGGTTTAATTATGCATACTTCCCAATGCATAAAATATGCAAAAATAAGGTCCACGCAAAATGGAATGTTTCCACAGTGATATAAGAGAGAACATCTAAAAGTAGCCATTCATTTTGAAATACATTTATTGTGTTTTGTTGATAATTCTGTGCTGGTTCTATTTCATGTATTATTATTTCTATCTTTATATATAAAGGCACCAAAACTGTATAAATCCAAAAAAAAGTACTTTAGATCAATTAAGAACTTATCCATACCTAGTTATACTTTCTTATAAAGAACATTGAAACTGTATAGTTGCAATAAAAGAACAGAACACTAACACACTTGCTATGAACTATGACATTTTGTTTTGTACATGTATATTGCTTTACTGTAATAAAAAAGTTACAAAAAAATAATTATCGTTGTCAAGCCCGCTTGCGGTGAGCTCTACTTAGTTGTCGCTTTGGCTGTTCGGTGTATGTGCGTGCCTTAGTGTCCGTCCAGATTTGTCCGGTCCATAACTTAAACAGGCTTTGAGCAATCAAGATTGTTGATATTTAGCATGCATGTTAACCTTAATGAGACGGAGTGTCGAGCGCAGAATTTCAATAGTTTGATTTCACGAACTTCCCATTGCGAAAATTATAATAATACCACAGAAAAACCGTAGACAATCAAAGCACTGAAAGTACTGATGGGTGGCGTTTTAGAGAGATTGACATAATGTCACATCAATGTATAGATTTTGTGAGTTTCCTATTGGAGGAGTGTGAAGGAACTTTCGGATGGCAGAGCAAACGTTTGCGTGTCTGGCTTCTGCTTGATCAAGTTTTTAACTACCACAGACATTCGAGAGGGTGCTAATATCCAAGACTGAAGTCATATTGTGCCAGAAAAAAAATACGTCTACATTTGATTTGAAACTTTTAATAAATCAGAAAGAAATGAAACACCTGGGGAAATCAAAAATACATTAACTATGAAATAGTTGCTATTTGCGCTATAATTTGAAACAATATTTATTCACCAGAAAGAAATAAAAGATATGCACAAATAAAAGTAATATAACTATATATGGCCATTTATTATTACCATTTAAAGATGTACAGTTAGCACTTTTATTACATTAAATTACTTTAAAATTGTCTTCATTTTTGTTTATAATCTGTTATAAGTAACCTTCTGTAAGGCAATAGAAAATTAATTCCTAGATTCTCATCCGAATTTTGGGAAAAAAATTGGGTGGATGGGCAGGTTTTATTTTTTATTAATTATTCTTGCTGTTTCTAATGACACTTGTGTGGTGAAAAGATAAATAATCATCAAGCCGACTATGAATTTCCAATTCGCACTTAAATGTTACATACCGCGTTTTCGTACTCTACTGATTTGTACTCGTAAATGTAAATTTTAATGCACACATTTTTTTCAGAATAAAAAAGTTGGGGCTGAGTGATTTTCGAGGGGCGGGCGGGGAATTTAGGAATTAATTTGCTATTGCCTAATCACCTGTTTATAAAAGTGCATCGAATAGTGCAGCAAATAGTGCAGCAAATGTGACCAACAACCCCATGTTCTACAGTCAAGGCTACCAGGGTCTACCCATAGGTCTACCTATGAACTCACAAAACTCGCCAACAATGACCTATCAACAATCGGGTATGTACGCACCCCCACCTCCTCCATCGCCCGTGTTCCCCTTGATGCATACATCACCACCCAGTTGGGCCAGTGAAATTATTAATGACATTAAAGCTATAAAGTCATCCCTTCCAAAAATTGAAAACATTGAAAAAACGGTTAATATGATAAATCTCAAAGTCTCCGAAATGGAGGTTAAAATAAAAACTCTCGAAACCAAAGTAACGGAAGTGGAATCGGCATGTTCATTTATAAGTAATGAGAGCGATAGACAAAAGTCTGAACTCAAGGAAGCCAAATCTGAAGTAACCAGATTGCAAAGGGAGTGCATGAAACTTCAAGATACAGTAAAAAGACATGAATCCGATAAAGAAAATATTACTGAAAAGCTTATCGATTTGGAATCCAGGTCCATGCGGGATAATTTACTTTTTTATGGCATCCCAGAAGAAGAGGATGAAAACTGCTTTAAGCTAGTCAAAACATTTGTCCACGAAACACTGGAATTAACAGACATGCCCGAAGTGAAACTGGACCGTGCTCATAGACTAGGCGCCAACTCGGCAAAAAACCCAGGCCTATTGTAGCAAAATTACATAACTACAAAGACAGAGAAGAAATACGACAAAAATCATACGAGAAAAATATGAAGAAAAAACTCAAAACCCTAGAACGTGGAGTCGGCGTACAGCTTCCCCAACAGTTACGCGATGCCAGGAAAGCATTTCTCCCTACCCTTAGAGAAGAGGAAGACAAGAAACACCACGTACAAATAAACAAGAACAAACTTTATGTTAACGGAAAACTCCATAAACTATACATTAACGGTAAAGTATGCGATCCCCAGCGCGGAATGCCAAAACAACAATAGAGATGTCAAGAGAAGGAATTAAAACAATTATGTTGGAATATACATGGTCTTGCGAGGAAACTTTCTGATTCAGATTTCCTTGATTTCATTGAAAGTTATGATATCTTATTCTTTACAGAGACGTGGTTACCCCCAAATTGTGATCTAAATTTGCAAATCAGTGGATTTAATTGTGAACACATATTTGGTAATAAATCTTTAAATACCCGGAGAGGTCGCTTTAGCGGCGGCATCTCTTTGTATTATAAAGAACAACTAAGAGACAAAATTATCGTTATCGAAACAAATCAATATGGTATAATGTGGATAAAAATCTGTAAAAGTTTATTTAACTTTGATCTAGATGTATATTTTTGCTGCAGTTACATTTTACCTACAGGTTCAAGGGTTATCGATCAAAGTTCGTTTGATTTTTTTGATCAAATCGAAATTGCCAAAGAAAAATTCAAACCCCTAGGTAAAGTGTTTTGCTGCGGTGACTTAAATGCGCGAACAGCTGATATTTCTGATATATTAGATTTTAACATGTATTTAGATTTTGATGACAGTCAACTGCCAAATCTTGTTTACTTACCTAGAAGAGTCAATTGTGACCACGTGATAGACGCGAACGGACATCGTCTTATAAATCTTTGTAAATCCACATCGTTGATAATAGGTAACGGTCGACTATACAATGATTTAAATAACGGAGCGTTTACTTTTCATTCACAAAACGGCTCAAGCACTGTTGATTACTTTCTTCTAGATCCGTGTGATATTGAACATATTTCAGATTTTAATATTTTAAATCCAAACGAATTCTCAGATCACTGCGGGGTAAAGATACATGTATCTATTCATATGAAAACAAATCTACAAACACCTTGTGCCCCTAACTCGTGCAGTAATGATAAATACATAAAATGGGATGACTAAAAAATCAACGATTTCAAAAGTCTATTGTTTGAACGTCACGAAATTCTATTGGGTATAACAGAACGCATTAATTCAACCGACAACATTAATAATATAGTCGATTCTTTCACTTGTTTTATGCAGGACACGTCTCTCACAGTATTTGGAAGAGAACGTGCTCGATCATCCTTAAATAAACACGTATCACAACATCACCGAAACAAACAAAAATGGTTCAATACAGCTTGTTATTCCGCTAGAAAAGAGTATTTTAAATATCGCAACAAATATCTTAAACATAAAACTGAAGAAAATCAAAGAAATCATTTAAATTCAAAACGAAAGTACAACAAAATAAAACAGCTTGAAAAGAACAAATTTAAACGAAATCAAAAAGAAGAAATATCAGTATTAGCTAAAACAAAACCAAAGGAATTTTGGAAAAAGATCAAAAAACAATATAAAAAGAAAGCCTCTAATGCAGAACAATTAAATATAGAAGAATTACACAAACATTTCGAAACATTATTAAAAACTCAAGACAATCAAGATCATCAACATGAAAACAATGTAACTAATACGATTCTAAACGAAGAATTAGATACTGACTTTCCTTTAGAAGAATTAAAAAATGCAATTTTTTCCCAAAAGAATAATAAAAGTAGCGGATTGGACGATCTGATTGCTGAAACTTTCAAATACTCCTTTACAGAGACTTCTGATTTTATACTTAAACTATTTAATAGATTATTTAACAGGGGCGAATATCCGGACTCCTGGGGTAAGGGGATTATCGTACCGATATTTAAGGTAAGACCTGTGTAATAGGCACTATTAAGAATCCAACATCTGATTATATTTTCATCAACTGCTTCATACCATTGACTTGTATGCAAAATTTTAATGATTTTCTCCGTGTAGTTTTTTTAGATTTTTAGCTTTTTTTATTTAAAAAAGTGAGAAAAAAACGTGAAAGTATCCAAATTCTTTAATCGGTGACAATATTTTTTTATTGATAAATTCAACCTTAATTTTTTTACAGTTTATCCAAAATATGTTATATTTTACTTAACCAATTTAAGATTTAATATATAAATACAGAATTTATCTTAAAATGACATTTTTTGACCAAATAAATTTAAAAAATGCATTTTTTTTTATTTCACGAGACTAAATTAATGAAAATTGTGCAAAATCCTGATTGGTGCAATATACCAAACTTTACCATTTTTTAACTATATACCTTAAACAAAATTTAAACAAACTTTCAGAGAAGTTAACCGTCCAGTTTTAGAAATTTTCAAATTGATGACTTGAATAAACACTATTCTGATAGCGAAAACCACTTAAATCTTGATTATTTTGCCTATTTTAGTTAAAATCATGAGAATTTTATATTCAATGACAGAATTACACAGGAAAAAAAGAAATATGCCAATTATTTAAGCTCTAGGCTTACAAAAAAAATTAGCTTCCAGTGGGATTTGAACCCTACTCTAATTTACTACTATAGTTACCTCCCTTGGATACTCTTCTTGATATAGGTATTCATTACACAGGTCTTACCTTAAAGGAGGCGACATCGAAGACGCCAAAAATTATCGAGGTATAACATTAATCAATGTTTTGAGTAAAATTTATTCGCAAATGCTACTAAATAGACTTACAAAATGGTCAGTTAATTATGATAAAATTATACCGAATCAATTTGGATTTCAAAAAGGAAAATCGACGATAGATTGCATCTTTATATTACATTCATTAATAATGAAATCTTTAAACTCAAATAAAAAGTTGTTTTGCGCCTTTGTAGACTATGAAAAATGTTTTGATAAAATTGACAGAACATATCTGTGGCAAAAACTTTTAACAGAAAACGTTAGTTCGAAAATAGTCAAATCGCTTAAAGCCATGTATAATGCGGTAAAATCGTGCATAAGGTACAAATCAGAGTTATCCGACTTTGTTGATTCAAATATTGGGGTGAAACAAGGGGACCCGAGTTCTAGTTTACTATTTCTTTTTTTCGTGAATGATATTGTTAACAATTTTAATATGCCTATTGATGGAATATTTTCAGCAGATGAACTTAAGCTATTTATGATCCTATTTGCAGATGATGCTGTTATTTTCGCACAAAGTCCAACAGCATTACAATCGCTCCTTGACGACCTGTATCATTACTGCACGAAATGGGGAATTCGCATAAATACAAATAAGACAAAAATTATGATATTTGAAAAAGGTAGAAACTCAAAAAACCGTTTTAAAATTTGCAACACGGAATTAGAAACCGTTACATCATTTAAATATCTTGGTATACACCTCTTTAAAAATGGTCAATGGAATAGAACGCAAAAAATAATTGGACAACACGCATCATATGCGATGCATAATCTATTTACAACATTTAACCAGCTTGAGCTTTTAACATCCGATAAAGTAAAGTTATTTGATAGTCTGGTCGGTTCAGTTTTAAACTATAGCGCTGAGGAATGGGGGCATTATGAATCAATTGATATAGAACGATTACAGTGTAAATTTATTCGAAAGATTTTATGTGTTAAAAATTCAACGAATATTGATGGGCTTTATGGTGAAATAGGTCGCTTTCCAATGAAAATACAGAGAAAACTCATTATGATAAAATATTGGTTAAAACTCGTTAAATCAAATAATACGTTAACAAAGAGTATTTATGAAATTCTACAAAGAGATGTTGATAATAACATTACTTAGGGCGGAATGAATTGGGCATTTCAAATAAAAAACATCTGAGAAGAAATCGGATTAGGTTACCTATGGCAAAATCAGAATTTATATGAAACTGGTTTTTTATTCATTAAACAAAGAATTATTGATATTTATAAACAAACATGGTACTCGAACATTAATAATTCGAGGAGACTTGTTACTTACAGCGTATACAAACATGACTTGGTTTTTGAAAAATATCTTGATACCATAAAAATTAATAAATACAGAATCGCACTCACAAAATTTCGTTTATCTTCACACGACTTAGCAATTGAGACAGGTAGATATACAAATACCCCTATAGAAGATAGAAAATGTAATCGGTGTAACTTAATCGAAGACGAATACCATTTTTTATTAGTTTGTCCTAAATACAGACATTTGCGGCAAAACTTCTTCAAACCATTTTACCGCCACTGGCCAAATCTCTATAAACTCGAATCGTTAATGTCGTCTAAATCAAGAAAAACACTAGAAAATCTATCGAAATATATATACCATGCTTTTAAATTACGAAGCAACGAAAATAACACATGAATGTATATCATATGTAAAAAACTTCTCTGGAAAACTTGCGCGTTTATTTATTTAATGTCTATTTACCACATCATTTATTTAATTTATCATATCATCTATATCTGTTAACTTTCGGTATAACATTATGTTTTGTATTCCTCGCCATTTTTGATGAATATTGTATGTTGTTTATATAAAGGCTATAAATGTGCCAATGCCATTTAATGCTTAATAAACTTTATGTTATGTTATGTTATGTTATGTTATAAAAGTGACAAGATTATCAATTATCCTAACACTTTCATGCTCACAATTCTTTACAGTTAGCAGGTAATCAAAGAACAATATACCAATTATAATCTCAGTTAGGCCATCATAACTGCCGAGATAATCTGTTCTTAATTGGCTGATTTACAACCGTCATCTTTATACTCAACAGACACTTATCCAACTATTCGACATCTGAGACACAACAGATGCTCATTAAATATTGTAAGGAGTGATCTTGTACAGTAGATGCTTAATAATATCAGAGAAACACTTGAAATAGGCGAGGAAGTTTCATAATTTGACATGTTTACTCCAGACAGATGAACAATCGAGCAGCGCCGTCTACCGTCTCATAACCTCTGTGACCTACATATACTGTATAAGTTATTCAAGGGCGTAATTCTCTGGAGGTAAAATGATCGAATTTCACTTTTGGTAACCGCGTTGGAATATATAAGTAGATAGAGAGCGAGGTACCATTTTGATCATGTGATCAAAATTCACGTGTAAAATCACTGGGGGGGGGGGGGGGGGGGGCAACGCCCCCCCTCCCCCCCCCCCCCCCCCCCCAAAAAAAAAAAATGGAATGTTGTATTATATACAGTCAGTGGGTTAGTATCATTCGAGTAGCGTCTGTTAACACAGTGTCTAAGCATACAGTTAACCGAAACGGAAGTTGCTGATTTGTAGGCCGATGATCACATAGTTGCTTACAGAAAAACACGCGACATCGGCTTTTTATTTGTAAAATATATTCATATTAAACGTGCTTTTTGCAGAAATTATTTTTATAATAAGTACATCGTTGATTAATAGTCTTACTGTGATCTTGAAGTCTTGAACTAACGGCTAGTTAAATTGCAATCTGAAATCTTTTCACACTTGATCAGTACACAATGGGGAAAAAGAGTGGAGAAAATCTGCATTTGTGACCTCATATTTTATAATGTATATATTTGAAAGGTATATATTTGACTTCCCGTGAAAGAAAAATCATTTCCAACGCTTACAAAATGCGTTGAACGGTGCTTAATCGCACTAGCACCGAGAAAATGGTCTTTCTGTGCAGCAACCGAAAGTGAGAAGACTGTACGCAAAGTTGCAGTACTTCAATGTCAGACTTTACGAACAGTTGCTATCATAAGTGCATCATATACTAATCAACTGAAATGCATCAATGAAGCAAGAACTTGTTAAAGGAATCAATCAAATGAATCAACCAAATCTAATGTTTTATGTATCAAAAATAAAACATTATAATTATGAATATATTTAAGAACTGACAAGCAAGTTTTGATATATAAATTGATAGTTTTTTTAATCTGATCTACTGTTGAACCATATGAACGAATAGGTACACTTTGCAAATAAGACACCGATAATTGCTAGAAATGCTAAATCCCCTGATTGTGTCATTCAATAAAACCTAGTATAAACCTGCTGAAATCCCTGCAGGCGTTGGCAAAAAACACATTATGCACAAATATTATCCAATATCATAAAGACTTTAACAATTTCGTCTTTGACAGGAAAATTCCATTAAGTGGTTTCAGATTTTGAAATCCACCACTTAGTGACTGAGTTAAGTTAGATCACAATTACGTCTGCATCTGCTAAGAATTTCATGTTTAAGGTCGTTAAAATGTCGAGTTGGATTTCATTTTGGCCGACTTTCAGTGGTAGATTTCAGGGATTATGTTAATCTGATCGGAGCATTCTTTGAAATCTTTAGAAACTATGGTTGAAATACTTATGCGTATATGTCCAGCTATATTATGGCTTCTACTGTTCACACTTCAGAGAAGAAATGAAAACATTACAGCGGGCCTTTAAATATCTTACACCGATATAGATCGGTTGGACTATAATCGTGTTTTTCACGCCACCTTTCATGAAGAGCTAAGATAAGATTTAAAAAGAAATCTGACTTTGAAACAGAAGCCAAGATCAGTTATTTGTTTATACAATTGTAGTATTAAAAGATTGAGCGATTTTGATGAACAAAATATGAATTTTTTCAGGTTCTCGTGCTAGAATTATTAAGGTTAACTGAAGCTAAAATGATAACCTGTCGATATAATCAGAAAGCATCAACTGGACCCATAAATTGTTAATGATCTGTTTGACAACTATGCGTACAGATGCTAGACATTTGTAGTTCTTGTACAACTACAAAGTTATCCGTGCTCTTAACATCTTGTCTTACAGCTATAAAAGACATGTAATTAGGTATTGCGAAAATGTTTTTGAAACTACTGGCAAACATTTATTTTGGTCTATAAAAAATTCAAATGACGTTTTGAAGAAACTTAAATCAAATAATTTTCAGGCGTTCTGTTTGTCTACATATGCTTTTTCTACCTTGTATACTTCTCTCCCTCATAATTTAATAAGAGACAAGGTAACCAGTCTCATTGAAAAAACTTTTGCTAGAGAAAACAAAACATTTATTGCTTGTAATGAACATAGGGCATTCTTTACAGATGGTTCTTATGATAATTATACTTCATGGACCTGTCAAGACCTTATACAGGCTCTCACATTTTTATTGGATAATATTTATTTGAGATTTGGTACCTCTATTTATAAACAAGTTATAGGCATTCCAATGGGTACTAATTGTGCACCCCTTGTTGCTGATCTGTTTTTATACTGTTATGAAAGAGATTTTATGTTATCTCTGTCTACCGAACATCAAGATGATATTATTACAGCTTTTAACAACACATCGAGGTACCTTGATGATTTATTTAATATAGATAATAACCATTTTCCATCACTGGTTAATAAGATTTATCCTAAAGAACTACAGCTTAATAAAGCGAACACTTCAGAAAAGCAAGCAAACTTTCTTGATTTAAATCTATCCATTGACAATGGTTACGTCACTACTAAAATATATGATAAAAGAGATGATTTTAATTTTAATATAGTAAATTTTCCGTTTCTAGACGGCGATGTTCCTCGTGCAACTTCTTACGGGGTTTACATCTCACAGCTTGTTCGCTTTTCAAGAGCTTGCAACGATGTGAATGATTTCAATGAACGTAATCTTTGCATTACAGAAAAACTTTTAAAACAAGGTTATCGGTATCACAAATTAAGGAAAACCTTTTGCAAGTTTTATCGCCGATATCCAGATCTAATTCATAAATACAGGTGCAGTTTAAAATCACTATTGCAACAAGGTATTTCACAGCCAGTTTTTTATGGAGATTTAATTTATAAACTTAAGAAGATAAAAGGCGATGTTAATTTCTCCCGGTTATTCGTAAAAACCATCTGTAAATTTAAAAAGAAAGGTTACCAACATGATATTTTACAGCGCTCTGCAGGCCTGGTGATTAACCCATCTACAGTTGATCATTATGCTTACCTCTTTGGTTGCACGACGGTGGCAGGGGTTTAAGAGTTTATGAAAGTTTATGGGGAAATCTTTTCTGAAAAGAACCTAGAAGCTCGATTTGTTTCTTTTATCCCTGTCATCGTGTTCTTGCTGATTTTACTCCAGGTGCTCTGGTCTCTGTAAGATCATTGAGTACCCGCCCTTTGGCTTTGCAATGCTATTAAATTCTTATGTTTATATGTTTGTATGCTTTTGCATGCAACATTGTTGAGCTGATGGGTGGGTTGGAGTTATTTCACCAAGACAATTTGTACTTGTTTTGTGATACGAGAACCTGTTGGGGCAAGTGTGAGGTTGGTGCACCCTAGAACCTGGTTTAAACCCCCAGTGGCAATTTGTTTTGCCACTGACCGTTTCAAGGCTGTAACCCATATGGTTCTCACTTCCGTTATTTGTTTGTGGCGTCCATTTGAAACTGATTTTGTAATATCATGCTCTCTTTTCCTCTCTACTTTTTGGCTGTGTGGGGAGGCTGTGTATGCTGGATGTGGCCATTCCTGATATGCATATTTCATTTTTTTACCAACTAACGATCGCGTACAGTTTCCACTATGCGTACAGTCTTATCATTTACTGTGACATAAAGAAAGTATCATTTTCTCGTTTCTAAGTCGTTCAAACTGAGGTCAACAAAGTACACAAGTTGAATAAATGAATTTTCTCCCATACCAACACAAATATGGTCCAAAATCTATTTACACAAAGAAATTCGAACCCAAAACGTCCCGTTTTGTTCAATGTTTTGCTCCTATTTTCACTGATCGAGTTGGGAACAATGATGGATTATAACACTAACACTTCCTTTAAGTCTTTGTTATCACATCAGGACTAACAATTAACGTGGTACTTACCACAGAAATGTTTTTTTTTCCAAATGCACATTAAATTTGATTTATTTACCAATAAATAATTCGATGTCGCAAGTATTTCTGTAAGCAATTATGTGATCATCAGCGTACAGATCAGCAACTCCCGTTTCGGTAAACTGTACGCTTAGACACTGTGGTTAAAATAGCTTATCACGCGAGACCGATTAGGCAATAGAAAAAATTATTTTAGAATCTCATCCCCGCCCGCCCCTGTCCAAAACCACCCGCCGCAAAAAAATTCATTGGTAAAAAAAATCAGAACGTATTCTGTTCCGGACAGAACGGATTTTAAACCATCCCGGATATGGAAAAAAGCATGGCCGACAATAATAAAAAATATTCATCATTTCAAAGCTAACCGAATGTGATAGTGTCACTTTTACAGATTGGTATGGCTATTCAAGCAAAAATAGGCACTAACCTGCTATTTTTGTATGTTGTTATCATGATTTGGAAGAAATTGAAAAGATGGATCTACACCAAAGGTTCTGGTAACTATAAATGCCATTTCCTCAAAATTTTAACTTAGGTTTTACTTCTGTTCAGTGGTATTTCGTTAATAAAAAATAAAAATTAAAAAATGTCCACCCGCCCCTTTTTTCCGAAATCCGGATGAGAATCTATTTTTTTCTCTGGTCTTAAAGATTAAATCGATGTTTTATGGTTTTATATGGGAATGGAAAACAGTTGGGTTGTCTTAAGTGTGTGGAGCCCAAATATCAATTCAATCCTTATACTAGTATTTACACAAATAATCTAATAAAGTATAGAAGAATTCATGATATGACGGCATTTTGAAGGGCTGTTGGAACAGCCTCGTTGACGTCAAAGTGAATGACGCTTTTTTCCCAGCAACTCGTAGCAAAGCAGCCTCACATGTCGAAACATTGAGCACAGTCAAATAACATGAGGGAGGATTTTGCTATAATAGCCACGCCTGTAAAAGTAATACGTGACACTGTGTCACATCACAAATTATGGTTTATTAGTTTAGTAAAACTTCATCGTACAGGAAGTTGCATTGTAAATATTGTGTTGTGGGATGCAGGCTGTACTATTTTAAATTAATTAACGGGTATATTATTAATAGGTTTAATCAAGCCAGCTTACATTATCGGAAATCGAATGTTGATTCTATTAGGTTACACGGTGGTTTATCAGCCGTCGGCTTCGCTGTTTTGTTACAAAGCAAATCTCTTTTACCGTAGGAAGAAATGGTGAGATTGTTAACCAGGCAACAAGCGCAAGCTCAAGTTATGCATGTGAGATCATACTCATTTCGGAGTTCCCCAACAAGATTTTAACACAGCTCTATTAAAAAATTATATATAAAAATCAAATATGTATTCATTCTCGTTATATTAAATACATTTATTATTCTTATTTTTGACAACTCCATGCAAGTTATTTACACGCGGTAAGTTCGGTGGCAGATTCGCTACTACATCCTGGAGAGCTTGTTTGTATTTCCATTTATTTATCGTCGCTACCGGTTGCCCAGAAGAGTAGTTAGTCATTTTAGGTGTTTAGAGGGTGGTGCAAGATAAAGAGGTCTCTCCAATTCCAGAATCGTCCCTGGTTCTTTTAAGTGCCCGGTGTATAGCACCACTACACTGGACCTCGGTTTTAAGTTCGATCCGAACGACTATATTAGTTATTTTAGTTGGAGTAGCGGGGGATCGAACTAGCGATCCCTGGACTCAGAGGCAGACGCGCTAACCACTGAGCTAATGATCCGCTCTCCTGGCGAGCTGATCGGCTCGGGTTTTTTTATAGCCAACAAACCGACTTTCGTCGCGGCTTATGAATAGAATGAATAGAGAGTAATTATCAAACTAAGTTTTTCGACGATGAGTGGTAAATAGTTAAAATTTGACAGTTGAAAATTCACTTAGGACTGACTAGATTTTGGGAAAACTGAACCGCTCAGTATCCGACCAGACACTGTTGAAGTGTTCACTGTAAAGGCAGCTTTTAACGCATGCTGAGAGAGGTAATGAAACTTGATATCACTATGCTTAATATACACTTATAGACCTCTTCACCGGAAATTAATGAAAAGGGAACTATTAAAGCCTCCAAACACGACAAATATGAAAATATGTTTGTCCAACATATTGAATCCCAATGCTAAAAGCAGTCCAAAACTTAAATAATTAATGAAATTTAAGATGTTTGATTTTGTAATGTTCATGACAGAACCTAATACACAAGTTCTTTACACAAACAAGTGATTGATTGCAAGGAAGTTTTAGAATTCAAACACGAGGTTCTGATAGGGATTATGAATCGCTCAGATGAGGCACGGGTCGTTTTTCCAGGAACAAATATAGCATCGTTTAGCCAATTCTGGACAAATTCCATTGCATGTGAAGGAGTTGCATGAAAGAACAATTGACGGTAAAAACAAAAGGCTATAACAAGGTTGCTGAATAAATATGCCAATATCTTCTCTGAGACAAGTTGCGATCTTGGTAATTGCAAAGATTACGCTCAAATATAATCTTTACGTTCATTGTAATCTTTCACACGTTCTAAATGCGACCGGGCTGTGAGTTATTAACCCGTAAGATAAAGCATGCGGAACACCACCGTCTAAAAACAGATAATTTACAATATTAGAATTAAAGGCATCTCCTTTATTATACATTTTAGCAATGACGTATCCATTTTTATAAAAAATATTTAGATCAAGGAAGTTTGCTTGCTTTTCTGAAGTGTTCGCTTATATTAAGCTATAGTTTTATTATGATAATAAAATAAATACCAGTGATTTAAAATAGTTTATATTGAATAAATTATCAAGGTACCTTGAGGTGTTGTTTGAGGTTGTAATAATATCATCTTGGTCTTCGGTTGATAGAGATAACATAACGTCTCTTTCATAACATCTCGTATAAAACAGTTCAGTAACAACACGTGCAAAATTGGTACACATTGGGATGCCTATAACTTGTTTTTAAAGAGCTACAAAATGTAGTATAAATGTTATATAGTAAGGAAATTAGAGACTAATAGGTTTTGACAGGTTCATAAAGTATAACTATCATAAGAACCATCTGTAAACATGCTCAAGTTCATAACAAGCGATAAATGTTTTATTTCCACATGCAAACGTTTATTTTTTCAATTAGACGGATGAGTTTGTCTCTTCTTAGATTATGAAGGAAAGAGGTGGACAACGAAAAATCATAAGTTGACAAACAGAACACCTGTAAATAATTTGATTTTAGCTTCTTAAAACAACACATGAACGTTTAATAGACTAATAGACCAAAACAGATTTTCGACAGTGGTTTCAAAACATTTTTGCAAACCTAATTTCATGTTTTTTAATTCCTGCAAGACAAGATGTTAAAAAAGTTAAATACATATTATGTATGCATATCAGGAATCGCCACACTCACAAATCACAGCCTCCCCACGCAGCGAAAAAGAAGAAAGGAAAAGAGAGCATGTTGTTATAGGTTTGTCAATTCAAATAAGACCACAAACAATTAACGACATAGAGAACCCTTGGGGTTACCGCATTGGAACGGTCAGTGGCAAAACAATTTGCCACTGGGAGTTTAAATCAGGTTCTAGGGTGCAGCAACCTCACACTAGCCCCAAAAGTTTCTCATATCAACAAACAAGTAAAAGTTGTCTTGGTGAATTAACGCCAACTCACCCATCGGGTCAACAAAGTTGCATGCAAAAGCACACAAACATATCATACATAAGAAGCTAATAGCATTGCAAAGAAAAATGGGCGAGTACTCGATGATCTTATCGAGACCAGAGTCCCTGTAGTCAAACGAGCACGACAGGGATAAAAGAAACAAAACAAGCGTCTTGGTTCTTTAAGGAAAAGGTTTCCCCAAAAACCTTTATAATCTCTTTAACCCCTGTCACTGTCGTGCAACCAAAGAGGTAATTATAATGATCAACTGTAGACGGGTTAATCACCAGGCCTGCAGAGCGCTGTAGAATATCATGTTGGTAACCTTTCTTTTTGAATTTACAGATGGTTTTACGATTAACCGGGGGAAATCAATATTGCCTTTTATGTTCTTAATTATAAATAAAATCTCGATAAAAAAAACTGGCTGTGAAATACCTTGTTGCAATAGTGATTTTAAACTGCACCTGTATTTTTGAATTAAGCATTGTTATCGGAGACACAATTTGCAGAAAGATCTCTTTAATTTATGATACCGATAACCTTGTTTTAAAAGTTTTTCTGTCATGCAAAGATTACGTTCATTAAAATCATTAAGAGTACATATAATAAAGGGGTCCTGCAAGAACTGGAATAGGCAATAAATCTTGGTTTATAAGGTGTAGTGTGCATTTTAGGCAGCCAATCATAGAAGGAATTTTATCTTGTTTTCGCTCAACACTGATGTCAAATTTTGCGATATATGGGTACAGATAGATTCTTTGTGGATTGTCGCAAGCTTAATGATATACCATTTAATGACTTCTATCCTTTGCAAAGGATTGACGAGTAAGTAGGATTTTAATTATTTTTCTGTCCAAATCTCAACTCAAGATAAATGACAAGTGTAGGTTATCATACAAAATTGATGAAAAGGAAACATTGACAAACAGGTAATATTATTTGTTTTAAACTGAAATGCTTTAAACTGTGGGATTCAAATTTATGGACAAACAGGACGCCCTTTGAAACACGTTTTAGTCAGCACTGTTCTAAAATAAGAAACAATTATAAAACCAAAACATTTTAATATAAACATTTCAAACAATCAGGCCTAGCGTTACAACATGTTAATATTCAACCTGTTGAAAAAATTATTTTTGATAACAGTGCTTCAAGAGCATTTAAAATTAGAGCAGGGCTTTTATCGGAACATTATTGGATACAAAAACTCCAAACTTCTATTCTCTTTGTTTAAGCGATAATATTTATCAAGAAGGCAACATTTAAAAAATCCTGATTTTGATATTTTTGATTTGCTTGAAATACGAAAACAAAAATCGCGGTCACACTGGATAAGGACTAATGGTAAAATAAAAAAAACAAGTGTTCATTGTTCAATTCATGACCTTCAAAATATTTTTAAAACATTCTGGTAGACATGCTATGCTGTTTTTGCTTCTCTTTCTTTTTCAAGTTTACAAAAATTGGATAAGGAAGCCGATGAAATGGTTATAAGAACTCATCCACTTTATGAAGTTGCTAGCTTTACTCAGTGTTACACTCGGCATGTTCTCAGACCACACATGGACTTGGAATCTGATCACCAATGACATTTCTTAAAACGTTCATTTTTAAATAAAGTTATAGATTTTAATGACCTTCCAAGTATATATAAAGATAAAACTGTAGAATCGGCTATACCTAATTATTTCAAGAATACTGAAACACCCATCGTTTGTTATAAATTTAACATGCCAATAAGAAACATAATTTTCAATTACAACAAAATTACCTCGGATTTACAGATTGTTGAAAATACACCAATATCATGAGACTGTTCAAATTCAAACTTTTGCTATCAACCTGCCGGTCACATCGTCACAGGGGATCTAAATGTTATCAAAGACTTTAGAATCCGCAATTTAATTTAAAAAGGTCCAAAATATAGTATACCATCGTACATCGATGTCTATACCTGTTGTGCGGAAATTGCAGAGTCTTTAAACTCCATAATAAACGAGAACGTGCTGAGCCTAATACTCTTTCAAACTGGAAAAACCAATTTTCAAAATAATTGACACTGGTATATCATTTTATAAAAGAAACATAGCTTTATTACCATCACGATCTCGTTTTAACTTTCATCATTTGAAAAAGGGTATTCAAGACTTTCACAACAGATTTTTTTAACACCTGCTGATAAGGCTTCAAATAATCTAATTATAATGTGACGTATACACTATATTAATGCTCAAACTGAAGAGCTTAATAGCACTAATGCTTATACACTAACTTCTTCATCTGAGAGTGATATTGTTACTGCACACACTTTACAAATTACAAAATTTAGAATTAGTGTTGATCCGAAACTAGACAAAAGACCCACTATGTATTTGTTGCCTAAAATGCACAAAACACCATATAAAGCAAGATCTATTGCTAACTCTAGTTCCTGCTAAATTATCCGTACTCTTAACGTCTTGTCTTACAGCTATAAAAGATCAGTAATTAGGTATTGCGAAAAGGTTTTTGAAACCACTGGAAAAAAATTATTTTAGTTGATTAAATATTCAAATGACGTTTTGAAAAAGCTTAATTCAAATAATTTTCAGACGTTCTGTGCGTCTACTTATAATTTCTCAACTTTATACACTTCGCTTCCTCATACTTTAATAAGACGCAAGTTAACCAGTCTTATTGAAAAAACGTTTGCTAAAGAAAATAAAACCTTCATCGATTTTAGTTAACATAGGGTTCTTATGATAATAATACTTTTTTGACTTGTCAAGACCTAATAGAGTCGCTTACTTTCTTACTGGATAATATTTATGTTAGATTCGGTTACAAATAGATTTTTATAAACAAGTAATAGGCATCCCATTGGGTACTTATTGTGCACCCCTTGTTGCTGATCTGTTTTTATACTGTTATGAAAGAGACTTTATGTTATCTCTTTCTATCGCATATCAAGATGATAATATTACAGCTTTTAACAACACCTCTAGGTACCTTGATGATTTATTTAATATAGATAATAACCATTTTCCATCACTTGTTAATAAGATTTATCCCTAAGAACTACTTGTTAATAAGATTTATCCCTAAGAACTACTTGTTAATAAGATTTATCCCTAAGAACTACAACTTAATAAAGCGAACACTTCAGAAAAGCAAGCAAACTTTTTCGATCTAAATCTGTCAATTGAAAATGGTTATGATTTTAATTCCGGAGTAAACTACCTGTAGAAACCTGTAAATTTGTTAAATTAATAGCTTTTATATCATTGATCGTTTCAAACCAGTAATAACGTTTTAAAAGAACTAAAAGAGTTCGTCTGACAATTTGGCGTTGTCTGTGATATGCAGGAATTAAAATTCAAGATCCCCTGTCAAAATTCTATTCCGTTTAGTTCCGCCCATTGTTTTCTCGTTTAGGGCGAACATTCTTTTATCTGAGATTCATACGCCGCTGAACATGGAATGGTCTTTATCTGAAAATATACCGCATTGAGGGTTCCATGTTCATCACATTATGCACACCTTCGAGTAGGATGGATCGAAATTTTACTGTTTTTTGGTGTCAGTACTGAGTTCCGCTCAACCCAGGGCTCGACAGCGTGGGTAGTATTGTGCATTTTCATTACTGCCTTGAACAGGCCTAATCATACCGAGCCTGCAATATTTCATACTTGTCTTGTTCGGTGGGTAAATAACCATTTTCCATTACTTGTTGATAAGATTTACCCTAAAGAACTACAACAAAATAAAGCGAACACTTCAGAAAAGCAAGCAAATGTTCTCGATCTAAATCTGTCATTTGAAAATGGTTACGTCACTACTAAAATATATGATAAAAGAGATGATTTTAATTTTAATATAGTAAATTTTCCGTTTTTAGACGGCGATGTTCCACGTGCAACATCTTACGGGGTTTATATTTCACAGCTTGTTCGCTTTTCAAGAGCTTGCAACGATGTTAATGATTTCATTGAACGTTATCTTTGCATAACAGAAAAACTTTTAAAACAAGGTTATCGGTATCACAAATTAAGGAAAACCTTTTGCAAGTTTTATCGCCGATACCCAGATCTTATTCATAAATACAGGTGCAGTTTAAAATCACTATTGCAACAAGGTATTTCACAGCCAGTTTTTTTTTATTGAGATATAATATATAAACTTAAAAAAATAAAAGACAATGTTAATTTCTCCCGTTTATTCGTAAAAACGATCTGTAAATTAAAAAGAAAGGTTACCAACATCATACTTAACAGCGCTCTGCAGGCCTCCTGATTAACCCATCTACAGTTGATCATTAAGCTTACCCCATGTGCTTGCACGACGGTGGCAAGGGTTTAAAAAAAGTAATATATGCATATCAGGAATCGCCACACTCACAAAACACAGCCTCCCCACGCAGCGAAAAAGAAGAGAGAGAGAGACCGAGAGACCTAGGGAGAGAGAGAGAGAGAGAGAGAGAGAGAGAGAGAGAGAGAGAGAGAGAGAGAGAGAGCATGTTTTTTTATAAGTTAATGTCAATTCAAATAGGACGCCACAAATAATTAACAAAGAAAAGAACTTTTGGGGATACCGCCTTGGAACGGTTATTGGCAAAACAAAATGCCACTGGGGTATAAACTAGGTTCTAGGGTGCACCAACCTCACTCTTGCCCCAACAGGTTCTCGGATCACAAAACAAGTTAAGAGTTTATGAAGGTTAATGGGGAAATCTTTTCTTAAAAGAACCTAGAAGCTCAATTTGTTTCTTTTATACCTGCCATCTTGTTCTTGCTGATTTTACTCCAGGAGCTTCGGTCTCGGTAAGACTATTGAGTACACTCCCTTTGGGTTTGCAATGCTATAAGCTTCCTATGTTTTATATGTTTGTGTGCTTTTGCATGCAACATTGTTGAGCCAATGATTGGGTTGGAGTTATTTCACCAAGACAACTTGTACTTTTTTGTGATATGATAACCTGCTGGGGCAAGTGTGTGGTTAGTGCATCCTAGAACCTGGTTTGGACCCCAATTGGCTATTTGATTTGCCACTGACCGTTCCAAGGCGGTAACCCCTTTGGTTCTCAGTTTTGTTAACTGTTTGTGGTGTCTTTATGAAACTTATCATTTTATTAACCATGCTCTCTCCCTCTCTTATTCTTGAATGTGTGGAGAGGCTGTTTTTCTGAATGTTGCAATTTCTGATATGCATATTTCACCTTTTTCTTCTTCATTAAATTCAGTTACTTTCCTTCAGTCAATGTAAAATGAATTTTGATTGGTTGTCTGATTCCTATTGTCCAATCGCGAATGCGATAACATCATCTTAAACAGCAATGTAATAAAAACGGTGTATGGGCTGTCTTTTGTTTGGGGAGGACATTCTGTGCTTAAATCGGGGGAATTTCACGAGTCACAGAGCAAATGCCGGCGTCTAGGCCATTCAGTTTCGGTTTTATCGAATTTAAAATGGCATTGTTGCCTGTGTTGATTTTCACCTCACGGAAACAATAAAATAGAAGTCTTACACAGTTTTGTGGGATAAAAGTGTGAATTTATTTGAAAGACAGGCGATAGGCAGTCGAAGTTAGTTATCTTTGATAAATCGGAAGTAGCGTAATAAATACAGGATTACATATACATGTCAACCACTTCCTTGTTTTACATTCTATATAAAAATGAAGTCGGTCTAAGCATAATATTTAATACAACTTTCACATTTTGTTTCAAACAAATGTGCCTTAAAAGACAAAAACTAAATATTTAGCACTATCATCTCTGAATTTGTTTAGTCCGGAAGATTTTTTTACGGTCTGGCAGAATTGTATTACCCATCGGTCCGAATGACCGGAAATTGTTCGGCCTTTCGCGAAGTTCTGTAACGCACGGAACATTCAGTTTGCGTATCAGTTAAAAATGTAGACACCAGTTGGTATCCAAGAAAATTTGTAGAATGTCAACAAAAAGTTGACAATATGTGACATTGATGAAGAAGTTGTTTAACCTGTTGGTGATAGGGAAATTGAAAGCAAAGGAATATCACTGGCTGTCCTATCACCCGATCCAAGTTTATTAGTCTACTAATACTAGAAATTTATTAGTGTTTTTAGCCTACTACTAGTAGTAAAAAATGGTGATTTTCAGCCTCAGCAGGCGATTTGTTACCTGTTACTAGCAGATAACAAAATGGAGAAACTTAGATACATAAAGCGCCCGTTATTTTACGGCGCCGCCGCGTTTTACACCTGGCCAAGCGCATGCGCTTCGACACACGACGGAAATATGAAACAAGAAATATCTTTAAAAAAGATAAACGGCGTTGATGGAAAAGATTTATATATATAAGAAAGAAAGAAATACAGAGAGGCAAAGCAGACACAGTTTAGTTATTTTATTTTATTTGTTATAGCTGTTGACGAACCCTCCCTGCCTTCTTAGTATGACTCAGAGATTAAGCGACCGAATCATGACAACTCATAAGTTTATTGTATACTGGTCATCTGTTGGTTCGCGTTACTTAACAGTTATCACAATGAAGTAAAGACGAAAAGAAACTAACCTGTTAAATTTTGATTTATTTCTCCTATTCCAACCTTTTCCTGTTATTTAATTCTTAAAATGACCATGGAATATCCAAAAACAATAGAATGCATCCATATGATTGTCATTGGTGTCCGCCATGTTGTCTTGATGACGTCATCATTAGTTTCGCGGTATGTGAAAATTCTTGGAATAAATCGAACACTCATAGGTTTAGAACACTAAATGTTTAATCAGATAACAAGTCATTTAAAGTGTGATAGGTGAACATGTCAAAACTTTAACTGTTAACTAAATTTTAACAAATAACAACTGTTAATCACACTGACTGTAAAAATTATTCCTCTGGACAGTGCTTGCAATTGAAAGAACTTTCATTCCATATTTGATATTTAGTGGTTGGTTACCTATCTGATTTAAAATTTAGTGGTCGGTTACCTAACTACATATAAACACTTCCGGGGCTATGGGCGGGGCAAACGAACTTGTAAACAAAGCAAAATAGGACAAAAATAAGGGCTGAAGGTGAGTTTTTGCTTCATATCTAACAAAAACACTATATTTGATGTATACGAACAAATACTCACCAAGAAACTGCTCAAAACTGTTGAAAAAACGTTTTTTGTCAAACCACAAATATAGGTCAGCAACGTGACAAAGTAAACAATCGGTAGAGGGCGCTACGCAAATACCGCGAGACGAATGATGACGCGACACCAATGATGACCAGTATAAGTGTCTTTCAAAAAAAATGTTGAAGCTGTTGCAACAATTTGATACAGTGATAACAAGTCGATTAAAGAAGCAATTTATTCAGTTTCAATAAAATACCTCGTGTAGAGTGAGAATTCAAGATGAATAAATGTCCTTGAAATTTAATAAATATAAATAATAACAGCCTGTTACAAGAGCGAAATCTACCAACTTTTAGGTATATTAACTTTAAAAAAAGTGTCCATCCTGAGTATTGAACCTGGGGCCTCCACTTGAGAGGCAAGAGTGTTAGCCACTACACTACAATGATCTTGTATTTTGTACTTGAAATTAACAGTCAGTATCAAAGGAACTAGAAAGGAACCAGTAAGAACTAGAAATATCTACACTTCTCTTTCGTTTTACACGGTGTATTGTATGCAAGTGTTTACCTGACACCCAAGAATATTCCATATAATATTGTATTTAAGCCATCAATATTGACTTAACTGGTTACTTAAATCGTAAATATGTTTTTCCTCCAATACAACACCCACTAACAACCAATCGAATTAATCTATTTGATTTTTCCGCTGCATAATAATAAAAATCCCACTAGATACCTCTCCACCCTGCAAGATGCCTCTCTGGTGTAAATAGCTACCAATCGAAATAGTTTATTTCATTTTCCCTCTGCATAATAAGAGAATACGAGTATTATTTACAACACTTCATTGGTCGAAAAAACTAGGTCAAAAGTGAGCTTAGACAGCTTATGCCGAAAAATGGCGGCTCCCTCCTACTCTAGGATAAGCTTTCCTGACGAACAGACAAGTGCACGATCTTTCTGAATTTTCTTCAGCTGATAAATACAGGTTTTAATCATATATCTTGTTTTCTTACTGATATGAATAAATATAGTCAGAAATGACAGAAGTCCCGAAAGTTGCCAGTCAGTCCGAATTCCATCGTAGGACCTCGACTAGGATTTGAACTTACAATGTAGGGCCTCCAGCTAAAAGTAGCAATTATAGCTACTTTTGATACCTTTCCCCAACCTGTTACCGTGCCGTCGCTCTGCCAATTGGGCTACTGCAGCTACCTGTAAAGTACGCTTCTACAAATGATTTCTTGACCAATTTTCGGTTTTTAATTCAAGATTGTGATCATGTTCCGGAAGTGATTGAATGCCAAAACTGATTAATTGTCTGTACTAACAAATTGGTACTTTTCATTCTATCTGCAAGCTATGAGACTCGGAACTAAATCCCAAATTAAGACGAAAGATAGATGTTTGGCAAATATGGGTTGGAAAGACTAAAACTTCAAATAATAGCCTCAGCCAGGATTTGAACATAGGACCTCCAGCTTACCATGCTTATGCTCTACCAATTGAGATACTGTGGCTCCTATTATGAAACCTACTAAATTCCACTCCACTTTCATGATAATTTCCAATTTACTTGGCAAATGTCCACTAGGGTCGGTACAGGTTTGGGTCGATTGCTTTGCTTAAAGGAGCTTCTAGGGTCATTCTTTCTGCTGACAAAACCAATGTGGCAGATTTGGGTGGGAAAGAGTAGCCTCAACCTAGATTAGAACCTCCACCCTGACCCTCCGATTTACCATGCTGACGCTTTACCTATTGGGCTTTTGAGGCAGCTGATATGATATCTTCAACCGATTCATATAAATATTCTTCCAGCTGCATTTAATTATTCGTTATTCCATAGATACATATTTATTGTGCAGACTAATAGAATGGATCCAGATCAGCTGGCACATTCATGCCCATCTGATTAGGATCTACAGTGTGTTTTTTTATTCATTGTGTTATTAAGATCTAAAGGCATGATCTGGATCCAATCTCACTAAAGTCAGATCTAACAACATGTTAGATCTGGTGACGGGCTGCAGACCGTACATAAGTAAAAGCGGTTTTTCCTGATTACTATTTTTAGAAATTGTCAACACAGAAAGCATGATTTATAAAGCAAAATGATCTGAAGATGTCATTACATTAGAAATGAATGCAATACTACAAAACCACATAATATATCTCCAGTAAAATATGTCTTAGGCAGGCTGTCAACAATTTCCGTGGTTTAAAATACTATTTTTACTTTCACTTTTGCGATTTTTTAGGCTACAATCTGATTGGTTCATAGGGTTAGTGATAAAAGCATGTTTTAGTTGCTCGTTGTTAGATCCTGATAGCGTAGCGCAGTTATTTCAATTGATGCAGATTCTTGCATTTTGATGCAAGCAAATTTTAACTTTTCCTTCTTAATCTGAGCTTGGGGTCATTTTGATGCAGGAGAATTTAGGAAAAGTCGTAAAAAATTTTCAAGAATAAAGATATATATTGTGTCTTTTGCATTTTAAATATGATGTAAATGTTTATTTAAACCATGAAAATAAGTTTAAATGAAGTTAAAACAATTTAATCAGTAGTCAAGTTCACTTAAAACAAGATAAGACTCATTAACAGAGTTTTTATATGAAGTTAAAACAATTTAATCAGTAGTCAAGTTCACTTAAAACAAGATAAGACTCATTAACAGGGTTTTTATATGAAGTTAAAACAATTTAATCAGTAGTCAAGTTCACTTAAAACAAGATAAGACTCATTAACAGGGTTTTTATACACCCAAAGGGACGTATTATCGTCTCAGTGTCCATCTGTCTGTCTGTTATCAACTTCCTTTTGGCTCGGTAACTCTTTAACCCTTGAAGGATTTCAAAGAAACTTTGACAGAAATGTTAACCACATTGAGACGACGTGCAGAAGCCATGTCAAGGATGGTCCGCTTCAATGTCAAGGTCAGACTTAGGGGTCAAAGGTCATATGTTGTTTTTTTTCCTTTCACTGAACCCCATGTAGGATTTCAAAGAAACCTGACACAAATGTTAACCACATTGAGACGACCTGCAGAAGCAATGTTCATGATGGCTCACTCTAAGGTCTAGGTCACACTTAGGGGTCAAAGGTCATATGACTTTGTTTCCCTTCGGCATTGTTACTCTTGAACCTGACACATATGTTTACCACATTGAGACGACGTGCAGATTGTATATTCCGGATGGCTCACTCCAAGGTCAAGGTCACACTTAGGATTTAAGTGTCATATGACTATATAGAGATATGCATTGGATGGAACCTCCAATTTTGGTTGTTTTTTTTACATTTTTATACCTGGTTAGGATTTTGGGGTGGGGACTTAGATTTTTTTAATATAACTTCAATCTTTTTTAATTGGATCATTTTGATGCTTGTTCCTGTCGTTGAGGCTTCAACAGTCTAAATTTTGCTCACATCCTCTGATACAACCCTTCGTGTGTATATTGCCCCGCTTCGCGGTGCTCTTGTTTCAGCTCTGTCTTTTCCAGAATTTCAGCAAAAATTGCATAAAATATATTAAAATACACAGTAAACAGGCTACTTCCCTTCATCCACTCAATGCAATTGTTTAGTGTCCCTGATGTAAGAATGTTTATTTTCCAGACCTTCAGAGTTCTTTCAACATTATAGCTTTAAATGGTATCAATGGTTTGTTAACTCTTCTACATAACTTTGTAGAAAGTACCTGAAACTGCATAATATACTTTAATTTGTAATCTGCCTTGTTGGACACTTCATTCTTCTTTAATGTATTTCACGACAAGGGTGACTTTGCACAAAAATACAATACTAACATATTTTTTTCTGGCCATTCTACATGTACCATTAAATTTTCCTATTCTTAAAATAGGCAGAAAAATCCCTGATTTCTGTGCATTTTATAAACCATGATACTTGTGAGAGATATTAAGATATTGTAACAAAATGTTAAAATTGTTCACAGAACACTTAAATGTACTTCATATGTTTGATTTCAGTGAAGTTGGATCTTTGGTTTGTTTATTGCGGTTGTGCCGGTGTGTAGAGAGTTTAACTGATACCCTTGTTGAAGTCTGCTGGGTGAAAGTCTCCTTTATGGCAGGCTAATTCATACAAGGTAAGATTTTTTCACTATCAGTATGTATTAGGATGTTGGGAAGTAAAATATTAATTTAATTTCTTAATGGCAATAGAAAAATAATTGAAGTAAAGGTCGTGCATGCAGACCTAATTTCCTCCCAGATTTTGTGTCCGCTCCATAAGTTCTAAATCCCTGCAAGCAATTTCATGAAACTTTGGTCAAATGTTCACCTCATCAAAACAATGTGCAGAACCCATGTTCCAACCTAGCCGGCTAAAGGGTCAATGTGTTTAAAGGTTTGAACCTTGTTTTTCATGTCTGCTTGATAACTTCTAAACCCTCTTTTAGGAATTTCATAAAACTTTGGATAAATGTTCACCCCAAGACTGTGCAAAACCCATGTCCAAACATGGCTGGCTTCAAGGTCACCAAAGGGGTTTAAAGGTTTGAACCATTTATTTTGTTTTCGCTGCATAACTTCTAAATCCCTGTAAGATATATCACAAACTTTTGGTAAAATGTATGTCTTATAGAGGCGATGTAAAGAACCAATGTTTTAACAACGATGGCTCAGGTCAAGGTCACAAGTGTCAAGTGTTGGTCAAAGGTTTGAGTCATGTTTTGTGTGTCCACTTCATAACATCTAAACTCCTGGAAGGAATTTAATGAATCTAGAATCAAATTTTAACTTCATTGTGATGATTTGCAGAATCTATATTTCAACCATGCTGGTTCAAGGCCAAGGTCACAAGTTGAGGTCAAAGGTTTGAGCCAAGTATTTGCTGTCGACTCCATGATTTTTGAACCCCTTGAAGGAATTTCATGAAACTTTGGTCAGATGTTCAACTGATTGAGACAGTGTGCAGCAGTGCAGAGCATGTGTTTCAACTGTGCTGGCTCAAGGTCAAAGGTTTTGGCAACATTGTGCAGCAAGCCAAACAAGTGACTGATGGTATCTGTATGCACTGATAATTTCCTGACATGGATTTTACTGTCAGATAAATTAATTGTAAATTTGTGTGGAAAAATTTTCATACAAAAATTGAACACATTTTAACTTAACATTTCCTTTTAAGAATCCATAACATTTCAACATTCCTAATGCAACAGGGGATATTGCTGTCCTTCAGACTGCCTTATTGTTCATTTTGACCATCTTGTTTGTTGTATTAATTCTACTTATATCATTTTGAATTCTTGTTGTTGATATTTTCAGGTTATGCATGCCTTATTAGTATTAAAGGAATTATTGATCTGGTACCAGTTGGCTGATGGTGTTACCTGAAAACTTATTGTTGAGTGCTGATTTACGCTGATGAATGTTCTTCTTGTGATGAATTTATCATGGAGCACTCTGACACTTTTTGTATGGTACGTTTTTCTTTTGATTTCATGGTCAAGGAAATTATGCCAAGTCCCAGAATTTATAACAGAACTTAATGCAGACATGTCTAAACTTCAGGACTTTAATCCGCTGAGTCCATCAGACTGTAGCTTTAAGTTTTTGTCTGCAAGAATATTGTCAAGAGGTTTCTGTCATAATGTAGAAAATGTTTGACAAAGTAAAGCTAAAATAAAATTGCTTGGGAAAAAAGTTAACAATTTTTAAGACTTGACACTTATTTTTTACTTGGAGATGTTTTATATACAAGTTAAATGTTATCGTAGTTCCTACATTGTTCACTTACTGTTAAAAATGTTTACCTTTATATTGTTGTCCTGCTGGCCATTTGAAGAATATTATGGCTTTATAGAATTAAAGAGCTAAAACTTGATAAGATATGATTTAATTGCTGTAAAGAATAATGACATTACAGGGCTTTTTACTTTAGGAAAAATTTCGTGGAAGCATATTATTGTTGCATATATCAGTCCAACCCACTAAATTCACTAACACTGCAAAAGAATGTTCACTAATATGAGGAAAATTTGATAATACAACCATGTTCCAGTTTGATTATTTTTGTGTCGCCCTTTCGAAGAAATGGCGTTACATAGGGATAGCTTTGTCTGTCCATCCGTCCGACCGTCCGTCCATCGGTCTGTCTGTCACAAAAACTTAACTTTGGCTATAACTTTGCCATTTCTTAATATTTCTTCATGAAACTTTCAAATTATATTGCTTATGACAACACGCTCATGATGATGCCAAATACTTTAGGTCAAGGTCACATTTGATGGAGTTATTTCCCTTTTTGTACTTAGATTTTGACACAAAAACTTAATGTTGGCAAGAACTTTGCCATTTCTCAATATTTCTTCATGAAACTTTCCAATTATATTGCTTATGACAACATGCTCATGATGAAGCCAAATTCTATAGGTCAAGGTTGCATTTGACTTTGTACTTGGATTTTTACATGATAACATAATGTTGGCCATAACTTTGCGATTTCTCAATATTTCTTCAATATTGCTCAAGACAACACTTTCGTGATGATGACAAGTTGTTCTGATCAAGATGGAGTTATGCCCCTTTTTGTACTTGCATTTTTCTTCCGACACAAGTGTTCAACTGAACACCCATCTAGTTTATCATAGACTTATTGCCCTTTTACTTTTTAGCTCACCTGAGCCATAGGCTCATGGTGAGCTATTGTGACCCGTCTTTGTCCGTCGTCCGTCGTCCGTCAACAATTTCCTTTAAACAACATCTCCTCTGAAACCTCTTGATGGATTTTAACCAAATTTGTCCTGAAGCATCCTGGCACTGATGTCTACAACAGTTGTTCAAATCATGACCATAGGGTCAAGGTCAAGGTCACTGCTGCTTAAAATAGAAATTCAGTCTTTGCTCAATTACTTGAGTTTGCTTAGGGTTATTGACTCCAAACTTGGTGTATGGGTAGCTTATATCAAATGGCAGCTTGAGATTGCTACCCAGGTGTTTGTGATCAAGGTCAAGGTCACTGTTGCTAAAAATAGAAATTCAGTCTTTGCTCAATTACTTGAGTTTGCTTAGGCCTATTGACTCCAAACTTGGTGTATGGGTAGCTTATATCAAAAGGCAGCTTGGGGTTGCTACCCAGGTGTCTGTGATCAAGGTCAAGGTCACTATTGCTAAAAATAGAAATTCAGTCTTTGCTCAATTACTTGAGTTTGCTTAGGCCTATTGACTCCAAACTTGGTGTATGGGTTGCTTATATCAAAAGGCAGCTTGGGGTTGCTACCCAGGTGTCTGTGATCAAGGTCAAGGTCACTGTTGCTAAACAGAAATTCGGTCTTTGCTCAATTACTTGAGTTTGCTAAGGCCTATTGACTCCAAACTTGGTGTATGGGTAGCTTATATCAAAAGGCAGCTTGGGGTTGCTACCCAGATGTCTGTGATCAAGGTCAAGGTCACTGTTGCTAAAAATAGAAATTCAGTTTCTGCTTAATAACTTGAGTTTGCTTTGGCATATTGACTCCAAACTTGGTGTATGGGTAGCTTATATCAAAAGGCAGCTTGGGGTTGCTACCCAGGTGTCTGTGATTAAGGTCAAGGTCACTGTTACTAAAAATAGAAATGCAGTTTCTACTTAATAACTTGAGATTGCTTTGGCCTATTGACTCCAAACTTGGTATATGGATAGCTTATATCTAGAGGCAGCTTTGGGTTGCTACCCAGGTGTCAGTGATTAAGGTCAAGGTCACTGTTACTAAAAATAGAAATTCAGTTTCTACTTAATTACTTGAGATTGCTTTGGCCTATTGACTCCAAACTTGGTATGTGGATAGCTTAAATTAAGAGGCAACTTGGGAAAGCTACCTACGTGTCTGTGATCAAGGTCAAGGTCACTGTTGCTAAAAATAGAAATTCAGTTTCCACTTAATAACTTGAGTTTGCTTTGGTTTTTTGACTCCACACTTGGTGTATGAGTAGCTTATATCAAACGGCAGCTTGGGATAGCTACCCAGGTGTCTCTGATCAAGGTTAAGGTCACAGTTGCTAAAAATAGAAATTCAGTTTCCACTTAATAACTTGAGTTTGCTTCGGCATATTGACTCCAAACTTGGTATATGGGTAGCTTATAACAAGAGACAAATTGGGATTGCTACCCACGTGTCTGTGATCAAGGTCAAGGTCACTGTTGCTAAAAATAAAAATTCAGTTTCTGGTTAATAACTTGAGTTTCATACTCAGGTGAGCGATTCAGGGCCATCATGGCCCTCTTGTTATATATTACTATTTATTACTGGGTTATTTCTCAGGAACCACCTGTAATCATTTAATGACACTAAGAATCTTAACTAACAAGAGTTGTTGATAATTTCAGCTTGCTTTAGCTGAATGATTTTTCACAGAGTTGTGGCCCTTTGAATTACTGTATAATATGATAGAGGACCATTTCTGCTATTTAAGTGTCAAATTGTGCTATTTCTTCCAAATTTAACGGCATCAGCTCGTTCCCCTGGTAATGAAAAACAACCAATTTTCAGATCCAGCATACAAGGTGAATATACCCAAGTAAATATCCTTATGTACAACAGAGCCATTGTTTGATGTTTTATCTGTCTGTTCAGTGGCAGAAGGCTTGATTCTTCTTTATTGCTTGCAGAAAGCTGAAAAAAGCTGATGGTCATACATGTATCTCTGGAGATGATGGATTTGCCCAGTACACTTGGAATGTTACATGCCTGGTGTATTTATCTGACACTTCAGCATGCAGCAGTGGGATGGTAAATAATTACTTTGTTGCCTCATTGAATAGATAAAAATGATTTTAAAGATAGAAAAGACCTCCATTCATGGCTCAGTGTGTATTGTTTCTAATAAGTACATGCTCTCTCATTTACCAGTTCTTCAAAATTTATCATTGTCAGTATCAGGTTCTGTTGTGAGTATATGTATATCATTCATTTAAGTAAAGTTCATCTGTGATACTCATTTTTTTTAAATTTCAGATTAGTGAAGACTGTCTGTGCTGTAATGGTGTCACAAGATTAGGAATGCTGATTGATAATTCTCTTCAAAGATGGTTGTATGGAAGGTATTCTGATTATTCTATCTAAATATTTCACATTTTTAGACTATTCACTTGCTCACCATCATACTTGGGGTTAGTGGTTCAAATACCTTAGAGTGTCTTGCCTTTCAAGTCACATTTTTCTTTTCAAAATGGAACCAATGCTCATGGTATTCAAATGTTAAAAATACTGTTGCGGGCTGGCTATTGGGGTTCTGGTAGATTTGATTTTGCCCTGTTTTTTTTAATCTAAATGAGTTTAAAGGATCAGAGTCAATTATACCTCTCCCAATGTCTTGTACAAGGTCTTCCTTTACCTGTCCCTATGTCTTGTCTGTGTTGTAAATGTTTCTGTGTATTTTTCCTTAACAGCCACCCATAATGAATTTGTTTATTTAGATGTAGACATGACTAAATATAAATTTACATGCAAAAATATGGGATAAATCTATTCAAATTTCTCTTAATGGAAGACATTAAATTTGGAATAATAATTGAAATTAGCAGCTAACAACAATGTAGGCTGTCAATCTAAAAAAAGCTAAAAAAAGATACCCTCCAATAACACAGCCAATGTACAAAGGTGTCCAAAAAAGTTCCTAGACAATTCTGGATGTTTTAGAATTCAGTACAGGGTAATATGTTGTTAGTGCGCCAAATCTCCATTAGACATGTTGCAAACGCAGCGAAGTAGTCTGTTTTCAAGATGTTTTAAAGACTCTCGGGGTCATAATGTCTTCTCTGTATGTCTGCCTGTTGTCTGTACAAAAACTTTGTTCAAGGTTATCCCCCATTTAATTTCTTTATAGATTTATCACCTAACTATTTCTCAACAGCAATGTGTTTGAATTCAATGACCCTCCTTTGTCGGGTAAACAAGTGACACTTCCTGTTCAGGAGAAATAATCAGTTTGACTGATTTTGTTTCTCTTCTGCTTGATAGTGACAAAGATATGGGCCCAAGATCATAAAACTGAATCTGGAGACCAGTCTCAAATCTCAAGCATTTGATTGGATGAAAAGGCGACTGGTAGATAATGCAGCCTATCAGATGCTTAAGATTTGAGACTGGTCTCAAATATCAGTTTTATGATCTTTGGGTTAGAACATCTTTAATATATATTTACTGGTGAAATACCTGTAATCTAGGTTTCAATACTCTTATCAATTACAATGACTACAGCTTTGATCCATGCAAAGTAATGTAACTCTAGAACATTTTCAAGGATATGTATATTGCAATTGTTTATTAGATATTAAGAAAAGGTGATTTCAGACCGATGTTATCTTTTATTCTTTCAGATTCCTGCTCATCAAAAGTCGAGTAACAATCTTGATGAATGAGGAAATATTGTCAGCAATATTGATTGAATAGACAGCATATTTTCAAACAGCATATATTTGCATGAAATAAGACTGCAAATGTATTAAAAAAGTCAGCTTTCAACAGCTTATTTTTCAAGCGTTCAGATCATATCATATGGACCAGTGCAAAGCTGAATCCAGACAGAGGCTGGGGAACATCTTTTAGCAAATCTACAGCGGAGTGGCAACACTTGGCACCAATATCATGAACAGTCTTGTGCTCAGACTTGACTTTCAGCGTGACATTTTTATTAGCTTGACTATTCGAAGAATATGTGGAGCTATTGTACTCACTTGGGCGTCGGCGTCGCCGTCGGCGTCCCACTTTGGTTAAAGTTTACTTGCAACCTACCTATATCTTAAAAACTACTATAGCTACAGCTTTTAAACTTGGCACACTTGTTCATCATCATGTGCCAAGTGTGTTTGCCAAGAACCATAACTCTAACTTTCATTTTGATCAAAGTATGGCCCTTTTTTGACTTAAAATTTCAGGTTAAAGTTTGCGTGTAAGCTACTGTACAAACTCATAACTTCAATACTACCTACACTACAGCTTTAAAACTTGGCACACTTGTTCATCATCATGTCCCGTGTGTGTATGCCAAGAACCATAACTCTGACTTTCATTTTGATCAAATTATGGCCCTTTTTCGACTTAGAATTTCAGGTTAAATTTGCGTGCAAGCTGCTGTACAAACTCATAACTTCAATACTACTTATACTACAGCTTTGAAACTTTCAACACTTGTTAATCATTATATCCCAAGTGTGTATGCCAAGAACCATAACTCTAACTTTCATTTTTATCAAATTATGCCCCTTTTTCGACTTAGAATTTCAGGTTAAAGTTTGCGTGCAAGCTACTGTACAGACCCATAACTTCCATACTACTCATACTACAGCTTTGAAACTTTCAACACTTCTTCATCATCATAATTCAAGTTTGTCTGCCAAGAACCATAACTCTAATTTTCATCTTGTTCAAATTATGGCCCTTTTTCGACTTAGAATTTCAGGTTAAAGTTTGCGTGCAAGCTAGTTACTTTCATACTTCTTTTACTATAGCTTTGAAACTTAAGACACTTGTTTACCATCATGACCCTGACTATTTATGCCAAGAACCATAACTCTTTCTTTCATGATAATCAAATTATGGCCCTTTTTCGACTTAGAATTTCAGGTTAAAGTTTGCGTGCAAGCTACTGTACAAACCCATAACTTCCATACTACTCATACTACAGCTTTGAAACTTTCAACACTTGTTCATCATCATAATTCAAGTTTGTATGCCAAGAACCATAACTCTAATTTTCATTTTGTTTAAATTTCGACTGAGAATTTCAGGTTAAAGTTTGCGTGCAAGGTAGTTACTTAAATACTTCTTGTACTATAGCTTTGAAACTTAAGACACTTGTTTACCATCATGACCCTGACTATGTGTGCCAAGAACCATAACTCTTTCTTTCATTTTTAATCAAATTATGGCCCTTTTTCGACTTAGAATTTCAGGTTAAAGTTTGCGTGCAAGATAGTTACTTTCATACTTCTCGTACTATAGCTTTGAAACTTAAGACACTTGTTTACCATCATGACCCTGACTATGTATGCCAAGAACCATAACTCTTTCTTTCATTTTTAATCAAATTATGCCGCTTTTTTGACTTAGAATTTCAGGTTAAAGTTTGCGTGCAAGCTAGTAACTTTCATACTTCTTGTACTATAGCTTTGAAACTTATTCATCATCATGACCCTGACTATGTATGCCAAGAACCATAACTCTTTGATTTTTTTCAAATTACTGCCCTTTTTAGACTTAAAAATTAAGGTTTAAAACTTTGTATACCTTTATTTTATCTTACATCAGGTTTATTTTCAAAGGCCCATAACTTATCCTTGCTTTTTTATATTTGATTTTTGCCCTTTTCACTTGAAATTAGAATTAAGACTTATAAATAATTGTTAAAGGTTCAATGTTAGTGTTTTTCATATGTAATGCTATAGAAAATGTTTAAAACAGATGTACTTAACATACTTTGGTTGAAAGTGTTGAGTAATTGTGGGGTGGGTGGGGGCATAGACTATACTATACTATACGATACGATACGATACGATACGATACGATACGATACGACACCACACCACACCACACCACACCACACCATTACTATATTATTACTATACTATTACTATACTTTTACTATACTTTTACTATACTTTTACTACACTTTTACTATACTATTACTATACTATACTATTACTATTACTATACTATTTCTATACTATTACTATACTATTACTATACTATTACTATACTATACTATACTATTACTATACTTTTACTATACTATTACTATACTATACTACTACTATACTATTACTATACTATTACTACTAGTATACTATTACTATACTATACTATACTATACTATACTATACTATACTATACTATACTATACTATACTATTACTATACTATTACTATACTATTACAACACCAGCAACACCAACACCAACAACATCAACACCACCAACAACAACAACATCAACAACAACACCAACAACCAACACCACCACCACCACCACCAGCAACAACACTTCCACCACCAACAACACCAACAATGACAACACCAGCAACCAGCATACCATACTGTACTACACCACGCCACACCACTATAGGTGGGCAAAGATAGTGGGTTGATGGGTGTGGGATCAGGGGTTTATGGGCTGGGTTGTGTAAACCCTAAAAAATCTACCAGAATAAATTAAGTGTAATTTATTGATTTCCTAACTTGGATTAAGAAACTTTTGTTCATGTGTGTTTGTTGGAGGTGTCATAAACTCCTGAATCACTCCCCAGTTTAAATGAAGCCCAGTTACAATGTGCTTAATAATTCTGACTTTTCGAATAGTCGAGCTTGCAGTCGTTTCCGACTGGCTCTTGTTCTAATTACATGTATTCTTGTTATTTATCTGAGTAATTACTTGGAATACCTTATAAAATTAAATAGAATCTTCGTATTGTATTGGAAATATTTCAAATAAGACCAGTGTTTTTTTATGCAAAATATTTGCTTTTTTTAGGGGTCATGAATTTTGACCTCATCAAGATGGAATGTCACAGGCAAACCCCAGGTTCCATCTCAATGTTCAAGGTCACTGGGGTCAAAGGACAGATAAGACATTGTCCATAAATTGAGCATTTTTGTTTACATTTGGCATTAATGTAAACCTCAATGAGACAGAATGTTGTGCACAAACCCCAGGTTCCCATCTTAAATGTTGAAGTTACAGTGGTCAAATCTTGTGTGAAAGCTTTTCCAGCTCATAACTTTAACATGCATTGAGCAATGTTGTTTGTATCTGGCATGTTAATGAGACATATTTTAATATTTTCATGCTGAAAAAACACTAGAAATTCTCGATATATTATTAAAAAAACAACATTTGTAACATCATTTATACCTTCTCCAGTATTACTGGTTTTTATCAAATGTTATTTAAATGGCGGGACAGCTTGCAACAGGTCTTTAGAATGATATTGCACAATAAAATACATGCATGTTGTATTGTGAAATCGTGTAGATTTGTAACCAAAGAAGTGTGTAATTACAAAGAATCACATCTTGTTTGGATGCTGAAATAGAATTGTTTGCTCATACCATTGCAATCAAACTTAGCTTAAGTTCCATAATCATTAGTAGACATAAGAAAGGGTTGGAAAAATTAAAACTTCCTAAAATTCATACATTACAAAAATCTTTGGTTGTTATCGGTTCTTGGAACATAGTGAATGCAATTTTGAAGCAAAACATAAAACAAGACAATACTACCATGTCGATAGTGTTTGCACAAATCAACCCATCAGTCTAGCCTCCTTATGCAAAATTGGTGCAAATAATTTAATGTGAAATTGCTCTTGTTGGTTCATTTTACAAGGTTTTTACACCTATTGATCTTTTTTTGCACACATCAATTTTGTGTATCTGTATCTTGGTAAAAAAAAATTAAATGTAGATATAAAATACATTTATAAAGTACAGTCGCTGTGTTTGTTGTATTATTTAACTATTGTCTAGTTCAAAGGATCATGAAGTTTTAATAAATTTTATGAGTAGAATGACCTGAAGCCTTGAACAGAGTTATCAATATCTCGACCTTAATGAATACTTTAACCCTTTCCTGCATATATATATGCCTTTTAGTGCTTAAGCAAACGGTCTAGACCAGATCAGCAGGGATATCCTTGCCTTCTGCACTGTGCTTTTTGGTCAGAAATCACCTAAAAAGCAGTGTTGATTCTGATCAGATGGCACAGATGTGCCGGCTGATCTGGTCCTACACTGTTCGCCCATGCCATAACTTTAGGCGTATATATGGTGAAAGAGTTAAACAATAATTCTGATTAGAAAACTGCCACTACTCGTAACTCATAAGAAGGTGAAATATGCATATCAGGAATTGCCACATTAGTGACAACAGTAAAGGCCTTGTCAGCACCATCAAGTACAAAAACTACAATATTTTTCCCCATCAGTAACACTGACAAAAACTGCTTCCATACCACTGGCATCATTGAATACCTTACCTGAAAAAAGGTACCACAGACCTTTTTCAGTACAATTGTCATTAACTACTTCCTTTCCAGTATCACACATGGTAACTTTTTATAATGATGATAATTATTATAACAACACTGTTGGAAATCAAACGTCTGAACATGCATTTGATTTTGAAGCATGATTTGATGTAAACAATTACCCAATACCCTACCTGCTGCATGTCATAAAGTATAACGTTAGACGTTAGTGGCTTTATTATATGGCATTGTACTGTACGAAGTGGTCAGCATGGGAAATCGGGCCATCGTAATGTTATTATTGAATATTCATCAAATACGTCTGTAATATGTTGTCTCAAAAGCGGGATGGCTTACAAGCACTTTGTTTTATACACACAAATAGTCTGACATGGATCATACAGTAATCTTGTATTCATATAAATAGACTCATGCGCAGACTAAAGTCAAACATACAAAATTGTCATATGTTTTCGCGTCAGCACGGTTCCTTTTGATAATAACTACGCAATTCCATTAGTTAATACTCGTGCACAGTTGTACAAAAATCGTACTTATATGTGAAATTTCAGTGTTTTTTTATATAAAATGTTCTTCTACAGAAATAAAACGTATTTTAAATTGCCTGGAAAAGCCGGTACGTGTCGTACAGAGTCTCTGTCAGAGACGTCATTATGTTTAGTGTACTGAAGATGCAGTACAGAAAAACGTCCGATAACGAACTAATTAAGTTGTGAAATATAAACTATTCAAACTTTCTAAGTTCACACTTATTAACGGTGATATTTAAGCAGTTCAATCGGACTATTTTAAAATAGAATGAATGCACCTGCATTGTCATAAAGTAGCAATTTCAATGAGTAATGTTGTTGTTGGAAAAAATTCTAAAGTATTTTTCCAGTACAATTATTGACGGTAACAATTTAGTGTGCAACTGCTGTGGAATATCTACTATTATAAAGAACGCCGATTCTTAGGATAAAATGACTTATGTGGCTTAGATATGTGGTATCTCATAAAACTAGTCCGCAAGAAGTACACCGAGGTATCTTACAATATGGAACTGCGATGTACAATAATCATGGAAAAAGTTAATCTTTATCAGGGATTTGGAAAATGTCCACTTTTGATGTTGTTTTTTTTTTATAAATGTCACCACTTATTAATTAAAATGTTTCTACCTATATGTCCCGAAAGTTTCATTGAATTTTATCATTGTCTTCAAGTTAACACTTTATCTCATGGGATATGGCTGTTATCCATGGGAAAACAATGTAGATCAAGATCTGCCGACACATCCATATGACATGAGCAGGATCTACACGATACGCTTATAATATTCATTATGATATATTTGACCGAGGAGCGAACAAAGCAGATTCAAATCTGATGGAATGGATGTGCCGGCTGATCTATACTGGTCGCAGATGCGATATATATGGAGTAAATGGTTGAACAAAAAACATCAACAATATGTTCACTTTTAACTATTAAGTGGAATAAGTAAACATGACCCATGTACTTCAGTAAGTTGCATACGCTTATTCCTCATTAAAAAATCCTGGCGCTACTCAACACCAAAGATCTCAACCTCGCTGGTGGAGTGGAAGAAGCTTCTAACCCAAAATATAATTTTTGTAACTGTACTTTATAACCATTTTAATTCCAAACATTAAACAAGAACTACGAAATGGGGAAGCAGGTGGTCGGGAGACTACAGGTATCATGTAGATTTTACGCTCTGGTTTGCCAAAATTTTCGGAGGTTTACTTCTTTGCAGGACTCGAACCTTTGCTGATTTTCGATATGTGGTGGACAGGGACATGCCAATGGATATAGTATACTGATTGCACATTATTATACAAACGTTTGGTTTCTAACATCTTAACTGTTAGGCCCATTTCTTAAGAATCGGATGAGTTATATTTAATTATCACTAACTATACTGAAAACTGGTCGGACGATGCTAACATCATTTTTTTAATTTGAATGCAAGTAACTAAGAGCCAAACACGCTATAGCGAATAGAGGACAATTGTTGCGACGTCACATATATCTTATTGTTATTATCACCATTGAACAGTCTCTATAAGTGGATAGGCAGAATTTTGTGAAACTGAAATGTATAGTACAAAAGTCGTAAACGATTAACAATACGCTCCCATTCAACTCAAAGATGCCCCATCTCGTTGTTTGTAATAATGAAGGATTACCGGACTGACATGACTTGTTAGTTTTAATAAATCTGATTGAACAAGATCCGCTTTTACCTCCGTGGATATGATTTGTATCCCATGTGCCTGCAGTGTAGATCCAGATTGGTATCCAAATCCATTCAGTATGATCAAGACATACACTTGTTGCTTTTAGATTTATTAGGTTATTTCGGATCATTAATTGTAGATCCTGATCAGAATGCACAGGTATGCAGACAGATCTGGATCTACATTGTTTGCACATGATTTAAGAATATATCCACTAAGCAAAGAGTTAAGCCAAAAGAAGTTGGAATGAAATTTCAAAATCAGGTATAACAAAACTTGCTTATTGTTATATGGAGATTTAATTTATAAACTTAAAAAGATTAAAGGCAGTGTTAATTTCTCCCGGTTATTCGTAAAAACCATCTGTAAATTTAAAAAGAAAGGTTACCAACATGATATTTTACAGCGCTCTGCAGGCCTGGTGATTAACCCTTCTACAGTTTATCATTATGCTTACCTCTTTGGTTGCACGACGGTGGCAGGGGTTTAAGAGTTTATGAAGGTTATTGGGGAAATCTTTTCTTAAAAGAACCTAGAAACTCGATTTGTTTCTTTTATCCCTGTCATCGTGTTCTTGCTGATTTTACTCCAGGAGCTCTGGTCTCGGTAAGATCATTGAGTACCCCTTTCGGCTTTGCAATGCTCTTAGCTTCTTATGTTTTATATGTTTGTGTGCTTTTGCAGATAAGCAGATAAGTGGGTTGGAGTCTTTTCACCAAGACAACTTGTACTTGTTTTGTGATATGAGAACCTGTTGGGGCAAGTAGTATACTGTAGTATCTTTAATTATGTGGGTATCAAATTTCCCGAAGATATAAATTTGCGCAGTTGAAAAATTCTTAAAATATACAGTTGAACCTGCCTTAGCAGCCACCTGCATTCAGCAACCACCTGTCTTAAACAGCCAGTTTGAAAATGTCCTAAACTGACATTTTGTTCATAATTTTACCTGTGTTAAACAGCCACCTGTGTTCAGCAACCACCTTTCATCACTCCCTATGGTGGTTAATACAGGTTTGACTGTATATATTCAATGGTTTGATTTTGCTTGGGTTTGATTTTGCATACTTTTCATAGTGTGAAAACCAGAAATATTAAAGCCCCATTAACTATAATGATATCTCAGTAGTCAGTAGCTTAAAGATGTAGACATGTGAACATAGAACAAAGATGTCCACTATTTACCCCTGCACAATTGTTTCAAACAATTACTGTAAAATACTGGACCATGAAATACATATATTGCTTTATAATACCACATCATTAAATTGTCTGCATAGGTTTCTGGATGATCTGGCTATGCATATAACCTTTTCCAAGGACAAACCACTTGCTACATCTGTGTCAGAAGGCCTAGATGGAATGGCCCTACATTCAGTCATTGAAGACATACCATGTTTTCTTGATCACTTATTTGAAATATTTTATTGACTTGATAAATGTTCATATTGGAAAATATTTATAATAAGAAAATGTATGAGGTATATGCATTGTTTTTAGAACTTGTAACAGTTTGTATTCATAGCAAACCAAATACAATAACTTACTAGCTTTGGCACCTTTGCATAGTAATAGGTGGGAAATCACTAATGATAAGTTTGGATATGTATCCTTGACCCTTGATCCTAAATCATTCTGTAAAGTTTAAAGACTGTGTCAAAGGGTTCTTGAGATATGGAGCAGAAACTGATTTTAATTTCACAGCCATTGTGACCTTGACCTTTGACTCAGTGAACCCATAAAAACAATATTTAAGGGATACCATCATCCTATAAAGTTTGAAGACTGTATAAAAAGGATCTAGACAAGAAATGAATTTCATCTTTTCAACTCATTTGACCTTGACCTCTGACTCAGTTACTCCAAAAAACAATACTGGTTATCTATTTAAGGAGCCCAATCATCCTGTTAAGTTTAAAGACCATGTGCCTATAGTTCTTGACTTAGAAAGGATTGGACTTGTGACCTTGACGTTTAACCCAGTGATTCCATATCAACTCAATCATCCATAAGTTTGAAGACTGGTTTTAAAATTATTGAGCTGATACAGATATGACATTAAACACCCCTGTGACCATGACCTTTTACTCCAAATACAATTTGCAATCATCTTCTATTAAAAAATTCCTATCATTGCATAAAATGAAGGAAGTTTGATGACTCTTGATTATATCTTACTCCTGTTATAGCAGGAAACCAGTGTGACGGAAAGGGCAAAAACATTATGTCTCCTCAAGAGACATAGTTAAACATTCAAGAAATTAAATTTAGTTTCTTACCCTTAATATTTTCCATAACTGCAAAAACGTGTATATAGTACATGGCCATACATCTCCTGTACAGTGTTACTAACACACAAGCAATCCACTTCCTCAAGGCCAGAAGTTTATGGCTGCCATGTCGGTAACGAAAACGCCTGTAGTTGGCTTCTCGCTGCAACACCTCACAGACACTGATCTTGGTCTTGGGTTACACTTCATTTATATTCCTGCTTGATAAGAGCAGATGCACAATTAAATGACAAGTCTGAATCTAAAATTAGCAATTTTTAAATTGACATAATTATCTCTTTAATTTTTAGAGTGTAACACAAAAGGAAGGCAATTTTTGGTGCTCCATCTCCAAAAATCTTTGGCAATGAAATGTTTTTCAACTGTTCTAACTGAACTATTGTTATAGTGACAAATATTAACCAAAGGTAACATAAATTCATATTGGAATAGACTCAATAAAGAAAGTTTTGGCAATCAACTTCTATAATATTTTATGATACTAATGTTGGAACATTAGCTGCAATTAATAAATGATTTTCAGTTGGAATCAGTTACCAATTTTGATGAGATTTTAAAAATTATAATAATTTACATAAATCAACTCAGAAAGTTTCTGATTAGTAGCTGACAAAATTACTCCTTACTAGTATTTGCTTGCTGCTACTCTACTTTCTTCATAAAGGTTTGTGTTTTTGAGACAAAATAAAATATTTTCACTTTCTTTTCTTTTTAAAACACTATATTGATACATATTACTTTTATAATCAGAACTCTCACTGACAGTTGTCTTACAGACATACAGGTATAAAATTTTTACTTATTACAAGTCCTACTAGCAACTCTATCCCTATAGGCTTCATGGAAGCTGTCAAAAGATTTATCTAAGGTTACAGTTACAATGATATATATTCCACATTACCCAATAATCAAATTCAAGCCTGCTCTAGTGTGATTCTACGGCAAAATTGGCAATTGGATGGACCTTGTAACTGGCAATGAGGAACATCTTGATTATTTTTGCCTGAAACTAAAAATAAAAGGAATAAATTACTTGGACTTTATAGTTTTTATAAGATGCCAGTTGGCAACATGTCGAGCACGCTTTCACACAACCTTTGAGCCATAAATGTCCTTTGAGGTGGGAACTGGGGTTTGAATGTGACACTACAACTCGTTGTAGTTAACATTTATGCCAAATAAAAACAAGAGACTGTTGAAGACGGGTAATGTCCCAAAATTGGTACTTTGTCACAAAAACGGTTATTTGTATTTATAACTATTGAGGTGATATTTGAAGTGCAGTGCTATAAAATCAGACTATTGTAAAATCCAAGTATATAAATGAAAAAGTTATGGGCCGGATACGATTTTGCTACAAGGTCATGCTGTGACCTTCAAGGTAGCAACCCAAATAATGCTCGCGACACATTGTCTAAATATGGTGATCATTTCGGGTATCTCATTTTAAAATCATTTCAAAGAAAGAAGTTATATGCCAGACATGATTTTGCTACAAGGTCATGCTGTGACCTTGACCTTCAAGGTAGCAACTTAAATATTGTGCGCGACATGTCGTCTCATTATAGTGTTTATTTCTCAGAAATAATTTTTAAATCAGACTTCTAATAAAAAAGTTATGGGCTGGACACGAATGTGGGACGTACTGACTAACAGACGGACCGACGGACAACCCAGTGACTATATGCTCCCCCGAATTTCTTTGAAGGTCGTAACAAGATTTCTCAATGCATGACAAGCTTTCACACGACCTTTCACCTCCAAGTGCTGGGCATTTTTTCTTCTAGGTGAAGGGGCCCATGCCCTGTATTTTTGGAGAAAATAATGTGATTTCTTCTCTAAAGCCTAGTAAAAGAGAATAAAAATACCTGATATAAGCAAGTCTTTAGTGAAAAGTGCATGATTTCAAAGATATTTTCTGAGGGGAAGGTGCCTGTAAAAAGGCCCCTACCAAAGAAGGAAAAAGGCCCTAAAGAATGACCTTGAACTTCGAGATGGGAAACTAGGGTTTTAGCGCGACACTTCACCTCTTTGAGGTTAGCATTCGTGCCAAATATAAACAAGATTGCTCAATGGGCCAGACACGCTCCCATATGACATTTGACCCCTAAATGTGACCTTGACCTTTGAAATACGAACCAGTTTGTGCTTGATGCTTAGTATCATTGAGGTTAAAATTCATGTCAAATGTAAAGAAGATTGCTCGATGCATGTTTAAATAATGGGCCAGACAAGCTTTCACATTACCTTTTACTCTGTGGCCTTGACTTTTGAGATGGTAATCTAGGATTTGTGTGCAACACTCTGTCCCATTGAGGTTAACGTTTATGTCAAATTTAAACAAGATTGCTAAATGCAAGTTTATGAGCAATACAAATCCAACAGGCGCACCAACAGGCAGACAGGTGCACTGTAGTGCCGGCAGCATAAGGTCACTTCCAACAGCCTCGCTGTTGAGCTAGCTTTTCGGCGACTTGGTTGAAGTGTACAGACTGTCAAAACTAGTTAAGCAACGGTTTGCTCGGTCAATGCATTGATGGGTGTCCTGCTGGGGGATGGTTGGTTTTCCGCAGTTGGGAATTACTTCACTGGCGTCAGAAGTGCTTGAAGAGCCCATGTGATTGTTTCGGAGCGGGGATAGGCTAGAAACTGCAGTCCATGGGTCTGTGCGGTTGATGCCCAAGCTCCGTAAGATAAAGAAAGGGGGAGTGTAGTGCAGGCAGCATAAGGTCACTTCCAACAGCCTCGCTGACAGTGTACCGACTGTCAAAACTAGTTAAGCAACAGTTTGCTCGGTCAATGCCTGGATGGGTGTCCCACTTGGTGGTGGTTGGTTCGCCCCCAGTTGGAATTACTTCAGCACTAACATACACCGGACCACCAATGTGACAACTATGTACAGCTCACCGCAAGCAGGTTCAACAATAAATTGTTACAAATTACAAGGCTGTATTCAAAAGACAACAGTATCAGAAATTAAGATACAAATATATACATATGCTATAAGTATTCTCTTTTATTTGAACCGAGTCAGGCAATCACTGAAGATGATGATGATGATAAATGTGTTGAAATAAATTAACTGCACACAAATACTTCAACATGGAAATAAATTTAAAAGCACTTTTATTTAAAAAAGAAAACAAACAATATTGAAACAATGCTCAAAAACCTGATAGCTCCTTGTCAAACCTTCTTTAATGAAAATATCAAATTTTATCGATATTCTACATTAAAACAAACACATAAAAGCAAGAATGATGAACAGAGGAAGGTGGTCACTTCTTACACAAACTATTCAGTCTACTAAAGATATCAAGTTTCAAAAATAAATTCAAAGTATTTCACAACACACTACTGAACTACTGAAGACTAATAATTAAATGTCAACGAAATTATTTCAATGGAGGATATAGAATTGAGTACTGTAGACGAAAATAACACTATCCGAAATGCAAACACGAGGAAAATGGTTACTAGAATCTGATCCTACTTGCATCTATCCGCAGGGAAACTTCACGATAAAATTTGATGTTACCGTCGCAGATTTCAAGCAAACACTGAACGTCTCTGACAATCAATTATCACATTTTTATTAAAGATCTGTATTATCTGATATATCAAAAATTTGGCCGGATGAACTTTTTAAAAATAACCCGGATGTTGTTGTTTGTTGTCCGAAATTTATTTTATATTGATATCAACGCAAAATATAGGCTAATGACAATATTCAATTATAAATTATACTAGTCCTAATGACGATAAGTTAATTAGGCCTAATTAAATGTATAAATAATATTGTAATCACATGGCTCCCACGTGACTCCACTGTATACAGTTGACCTTGACGCCAATAACAAAACAAAAAATGCGCTAAATTTAAAAAACTTTAAGCGTGGTTTTTTACCGTGACAGGCATTCCTCTAGATCTACATAAATTTAGAAACAATAATATATTCAATTTAATTTATTGAGCCTGAAACAAAACAGATCATCTAGCTCTACTCTTTATAATATAATTTATAATATAATTTGTAGGCCTAATAATTTATATAAACATGTAGACGCAAAATAACCCAGGAGGGTGGATAAAAGGACTGTAGGCCTACATCAAGGGGTAATATTAAATCAAAACACTGGAAAAAGAAATGATGCATCTATCAAGGCCTTACCCACTCGGACATTATATAAAGTCATGTGTAAGATTATTAGTATATAGAGAGAGGCTACTGGACTGTTTGAATTCATTATTTAGTAAAAAAAGAAAACAACAAGAAAACATAAACAATTAAGCCTACCACAGAAAACAGGTTCATATTAACGAGAGGCTTGGAAGAAATTCTATAAAATGGCGTTGGTTTCTTTCAGTGTGGAACATTTTGATTGGTTAGGAGTTTGTTAATGGAGACATAGTCTTTTAGTGTTTTGTTAGCTACTCGTAACAAATCGCCTGCTGAGGCTGAAAATCACCATTTTTTACTACTAGTAGTAGGCTAAAAACACTAATAAATTTCTAGTATTAGTAGGCTAATAAACTTGGATCGGGTGGTCCTATTTGGGGCACTTGATTTAAAAAGGAGTCAGAGTGTTTTAAATTGTATTTCAGTTTTAAGTAAGAAGGAAGTTTATTTCTTTATTTATCTGGGAATATTCCTATGCAGGCTTATCACCAGGACGACTTGGCCATTTTGCAGAAAGGCATTTATCTAAAGTACATGTAAATTTGGTACCTTAATATTTAAATTTTAGAGTGTACCTGTATTCCCCTTGGAGTAAATCCTAGAATATCTAAATGTGGTTCATTATCATGAAATTTTCAAATAAAAAAGTATTTTGACATTCCTACCTACCCATACTAAATCTGT
>JAZAYU010001355.1:0-55902 GCA_038501625.1 Corbicula japonica
AAAATTCCTACGTAATCGTGACGGAAGAGTGTTAATTGTTATTTCATGAATATTATTGTTCGGGTAAGACGTTCCGCTCAATGTTGGCGTTCATTAGCGTAACCGACGTCAAGACGTTTTTTGTGAATATTGACAGCGTCACGCTCAGTTTTGTGCGTGTGTACTTCATATTTGTAACGATCATTTTGTCAATCGAACAGGTTGATGGTTCATTTCTTTCCTGTACGATAACAGAGTGAAGTATTTTGCGTTCCTGGTACAACTTCTTTGATTTTTTTCAAGACCCGACATTTTTTCATTCTATTTTTGAATGTATGCTTTCCAGATGTGCCTTTACATTTTTTTCTAAAAGTTACTTGATAAAGCCGATTTTTCTCCCTTTTAACTGCTTTGTTCTTCCTTGATTTTTGTTGTCTGATTGCGGCATTTGATATAACACTGGGTTCTAGTGGCCGAGATCTTTTCCTGTTAATCTTGTCTGCATTTTCATTATAATATTTTAATTTTGAAGCTTTCACTTCGTTCTTTTTTTTCTCGCGGTAGTAGGTCGCCTTTTCGGCCCCTGTGGCAACTTTCATCTGAATAATACATAAATAAAAATGTCTCAGGAACATTTATTTCTAGTAAACATTATAATAAAATATAGTAAAAGTATGTTGTTCAGTTATAAAAAGCGGTAATCTTTCTAATATGAAAGAGAATTGTAATGTGATTAGAACCATATTTACGAACGTAACGCGGACGTTACGATTTTTTGGCAGTGTGACAATTCCGCTAGATTAGCGAAATGTTTTGTCTTAAACCAATACATCGTTGAACATCTTCTCTATGCATGTTTTCTTATAGCTAAGTATATGTACTTCTATGAAGTTAGCTTTTTTTCATGTAAAAATGTACGTTTTCGGTTTTATTGACCATTAATTTCTTACAAAACTTCCTTTTTGCGCGTTTTTGTCATGTGTGACATTGTCGCTAGATACAGAAATGCAATAATTAAACATGCTATACAAATTCAAACTGCAATGACATTTACATAAATCAAAACTACAGTAAATGTACTTTGTACTGAGCGGTTTTAATAAATTTTGTAATTATTTTTTATTTTTAATTCAGATCACATTTAATACAATATCAAGCAAGAAAACGAAATCTTACGTTTAAGTCTTCAAGCTTGAAAACAGCATCGTCAGCTTGTTAACTTGATTTCCGTCTAATACTTTTTTTGACGTCTTGTTGGGTTGACGTCACGTCAATCAGTATCAATAGTTGGCAGAAGATTTGTTACATCTTACATGACGTTTTTCTGACGTTCCCTATAACTTGACACTAAATAAAACATATTTTTAAATAATAAATCATAAATGCATTTCAATCATCTGGAAAAGAATTTATTATAATTTCCGTTGATATAAAATTTATAAAAAATGATTGAACATAACTATTTTTATCATACATTAAGTAACAGGGATACGTCCATTTTCACGATGAACGCCAACATTGAGCGGAACGTCGTAAGCGTTAATAACAAATCATAAAGTCCTTTAATCTTACCGAAGTCAGATCAAACATGTTATTCCTGATGACGGCTCATAAATATTGTATCCAATCACTAGTGTTTTCCTTGTTAACTATTTTTGTTAAAAAAATGAAATATGCATATCAGGAATCGACACACTCACAAAACTCACAAAACATAGCCAGCCTCCCAAGCAGCGAAAAAGAAGAGAGAGCATGTTTGTTATAAGAATATCAATTCAAATAAGACGACGCAAACAATTCACGAAAAAGAGAACCCTTGGGGTTACCGCCTTGGAAAGGCAAATCAATTTACCACTTGGGGTTTAAACCAGGTTCTAGTGTGCACCAACCTCACACTTGCCCCAACAGATTCTCATATCACAAAACAAGTACACGTTGTCTTTGTGAAATAACTCTAACTCACCCATCAGCTTAACAATGTTGCATGCAAAAGCAAACAACATATAAAACATAAGAAGCTAACAGCTAAAAACCGGACAAACCCTAACCATGATTCATAACGCTTTCGGTAAGGGTCGCAACATGATCTGCAGATGCCGTTACAATCGAAACGAATGCAATATCACATAACAAACACATATATTCAGTAAAATATGCCTTACGTGAATTGACAACTCTATTCTTGTTTAAAACTCTATTTAATATACAATAATTATTTTTATAACGAATGCAAGCAAACCGATTAGAACACCCCTGAAATTACGGCGATCATCATGTTCTTTATCGATTACGTTGGCTTCAATCTGATTTGTTTTGAAGATTGTTGATAAAAGCACGGTTAAATGCCTCGTCGTCTGATCTTGATCAGGATATGATTAGAATCATATTGGAAAATCTATAACCTTTCTCCCATCCTTTTTCTGGTATAGATCCTAAATGGGATCAAGCACTAATGGCAATTCGTAAAACTGGTATACATCCTGTGTCTTCGTACATTTACAATGTACCTGCAGTTTGAAAGTATTGAAGGAATTATATATATATAACTTTCCACTTCGAAATATGCATACCATTTATCATTAAATAAAAATAAAAAATGCCATTTGATTGAACCTATCAGAGACGCTCAAATATTTATAATTCTATTTATAGAAAAATATTTTAAGTTATGTCGTTACTAGGCGTTGTCTTACTTACCCTCAAATCCTCCAAGCTGAGAAACAATAACTGCAAAAACCTGAATAAAAACAAATCATCGAACCAATCAGAGACGCTAAAATATTAATAATTCTATTAATAGATGAACAGGGAACTTTGAAAGCCACCGAACATGACAAATATGAAAATACTGCAGGCTCGGTTTGATTGAGCCTGTTCATGGGCAGTAATGGAAATGCTTATTACTGCCCACGCCGCCTAGAAAAACAACTTTAAGTAGGTCGTTCCTATGCGTTGTCCTACTTAACCTGAAACTGAAAAACTGAAACTGAAACTATTTTATTTGATTAAACGCCTATTTTTATACAGTATTATATTCAATGGCGTTGTACAATACCTAATAAAATCAAAGTGAGACATAGACTAAAAATAATGAAAATAATACAGATAATTAAAATTTGCAATAGTCCACAAAATCTAAAATGTTAAAACATTTCAAGAAAACAATAAAACATACAAATATTTGTACAGCAGTAATAGTTCTTTGATTCTTTTAAACGTACGCGTATTTCCCCACTTTAAAATAATGAATTAAAATTGCAGAAGTAAAATGTCTTTAAACGCTTCTTAAACACATCTAAGGATTCTGATTGTCGCACATCTAATGGCAAACTGTTCCATTTCACTGGACTGATGGTACAGAAACTTCCATCGTCCAAATCAGGCGCTTGGTGCAAAACTGTGCTATTTCATTTACATTTCTATGAGTTAGATCAGTAGTGAATCATGGCCTCGAAACTTAAACAAATTCACAGGCAAATATTGAGATAACAACAGATAACTGTGATTTCGCCCTCGTGAAGTGTTCTTATTTGGAAGTGACAGAAAACCACACGTGTCGCATTTGCGTTAAAACACGCAATAATTTTAACAAATAACTTTGAAATATATGATCAAATTTAATTTTATCCTTACAAATATCCTTACACCTTTTTTCCATTTGCTTTCTTGTATGCATTTTATAAAAGAAAGACAAATATAAGAATGTAGAATTGTTGTGACATTAACAACTGAAGCAGGCCAATGGCCAAAATGTCTTATAAAGAGTTTATATATAAACACACTTACTAAGATCATAGTTTACAAGTCCTGTATTTCAGTTAAATGTCTCTCTATTCCAAAAGCCAAGCTTATTTCAACGGTATGTTTTTATCAGTGTCACTTACTGATGTAATTCTGTTATCTCTGAAACTTTAGGCTTGTATTAACACATTTTTTTCTTTACTTTTAAGCTGTGTTTTCTGGATGTGGCAATTATTAATATCCATAATTCACTGGCTTGCAATGAAATGTAATGGTTTGTAGAGTATTTAAAATAAGACAGCAGGTTTATATTCTTTAGGCCCGCCCGGCTAGCTCAGTGGATAGAGCATCGGACTGTCAATCCAGGGGTCGTGAGTTCGATCCCCAGCCGAGGCGGGAAAAATTTCTCCGTGACAATTGAACTCGGACATTGCGTCTGAGAGTCATTTGTCCCTCACCTCTGATTCAAGTGAGGAAGCAGTCAGTCGCTTGCGGAGAAATTGGTTAGTACTGGTTAGAGACCCAGGAACACCGGTTAGGTGGACTGACCGCCGGGATATAACCAGAAAGTGTTGAAACCAGGCGTTAAACCCCAAAACAAACAAACAAACAAACAAATTATATTCTTTAGATAAATCTCTTTGACTTTATGGCCTTAATCTGCCTGTGTGACAAACAAGCCTTAAAAAACAACATTTAGCCTGTAGTCTAAGATTATTAGTTCTCGAGATCTAGACTAATAAAATACACATCGAAAGGTTTAGACTCTCAAAATAGAAAGATAAAATTGTCTTAAATTATAAATTTTACGAAAGGACTAATCATCTACGATTTATTAGTTAGAGTCCAAATAGAGAAATCTACATGAAATAGACACGGCAAAGGAGGGAGCGGTAGTGACCGACTGGCGTGTCTATTTCATGTAGATGTCTCTATTTGGACTCTAACTGACTTAGTGTTTACGCTAGTTTTCCTCAAAATTTGTTCTATAACAATAGTTTCTATAGACTGTTTCTACACGAAATAGAAAGGAGATATTTCAAAAAATAAAGCATTGTGATTGGTTGAAAAACTAGGGTAAACACTAAACCAGTATATCGCTCATCTAATTTTTTGTAAATTAATATACAGGTAGACCAAGAGCGAAAATGTCAAAAAGAGTGAACTAGAATGAAATCTAAAACTGAATGTAATTCTGATGTGTTCTAAGAAATGACATTTATTCTCTTACTCCATAGACAATCCATTATTGCAGAGATAAAAATGGGTTAACTTAATAAAATGAATTAAATGCTAAATTTAAAATGGGACACTGTAAACATAAAGGAAAACAATATACTGAGGTTGTACATGTACCGCTGTGGTACGAATGGTCAGTGGGTAAAACAATTTCTCGCTCTGGGTTTAAACCAGGTACTACGGAGCACCATTCGTTCATGCTTCAACAGGTCCTCGTATAATAATTTAAAATGTTGGTGAATTTACTCCAATTTACCTGAAACATACCTTAAGGACCGTCTACAATCATCATTGCACGTTTATCCATGTAAACATAAAATTTACAAAATCTCTATTACGGCAAAATGCCATTCAATTATGCTTGGCATAAATGAATGCATATCTAAAGCTACATTATAACTGTTACAGTTATGAAAAAAAACACCAGATCTTAAACTCATCTAAACCTGTATTTACATAAATTCACAATAACTAAAGAAAAAGCAAAAATGGAAAGTCCCATATTTGACAAACGATACAAGCAACAAATGTTGTGCACTTTTGACGTACATACTAGTAATTATGTAAGCAATATGAGATATATTTGTGTGTTTGATCTTTAATTTCTTGGTCGCACCCTGGCTGCGTAAATAGGTGGCAAATGTTGATTTCTCTCTTAACATTTCAAAGAAAGCAACATACTTTTGTCACAATCTCTGTACTCATTTGGACATTTATTATTTTTGTTTCGTTTAGTTTCTGTGAATTTATGTAAATCGAATTTTAGGGAATTTTGGAGTTGTTATCTAATTAACTGTTCTAAATCATTCAATCTCAGAAATAGCAATGAAGCGTGTCAAACCGGAAATAAATCACTCATGCGTGAATTTGCGATTTTGAAACCAATAGTTCACGCTGATTCAAATATATATATATATATATATATATATATATATATATATATATATATATATATATATATTTGGGGACATCTATAGTTTATGAGAAAAAACGCTAAAAAATCCGAATTCATTCATACATAACGAATCAATTATATCTCGGCCATTATTGGTCATATCATAACCGTATGGTATCAAATAAAACATCTCGGCAAAGCCTTTCGGGGTGTAAAGTTTTACTCGTGAATTTGAACAATTCATTGCCAGTCTGCAATAAAAAATAAATGTGATTGCATGACTGTTAGAATAAGGCGGTATAGAAGTTTAAAACGGAGTTTTGCTATAACATTTTTACAAAAGCTTCTCGCGAGATTTGACTATTTGTTTTTTTATCAAATCTCAAATACATAACATTCACTTTTTACGAAAGCAAACGATGATTTTAATGGAAATTTCATAAAAAGAAGTGGAAATTATTTCTGTAAAATCATTATCATATGTATTATATGTTTGATATTTAACTTTCTATTTTGAAATAAAATATCAGAACATTATCCCATCATTTAATTGTTTGCCATTAACCAGTTTTGCGTATACAATATAAGTAAGGTGCGAAAATAGGGTTGCTGTATTGCTGTGAACAAGTCCTCGTCTCAATAACCTGAAGTTCGAACCTCCAGTATTAGAGCATGTCGGCATCAACTTAACCAGTACACGCTACTAAAGCAAGTTACATGAGTCTCAATTCGAACCCGTCACGTTTATTAACATATCTCAAGAAATAACCTCTTTGAAGCAATAATCGCATAAAATAATTAAGTTGTGTCACAACACAATACACAATTGGACTGGGAGTTGTTCTCTTATTTCAGTACACATATAATAAAATTACCGGCCTTAAACAAAGTTTAAGAGATAATAGTATTTCAGTATTATGTCAAAGATAAGAACGAACGTTGAAATGTTCATTGTCAGTGCAATCACAAGAAAGAAAACTGAAGTAGGAGGCATATATCAATAATGATTTTCGTAAGTTTGTTTCGATACATGTTTATCAGAAGTTAAATGAAAAATGTATTGAAAACTATTTTATGATAAGACAATTATATGTAATGAGAATCTGTTTTTTTTTTGTTTATTTCAATATAAATTAAAAGATGAAATATTACCAGTATTGACCAAGCCAAAAGCCCAAATGCGTTATTTGATAGAGAGCTAGTTTCAAATTCTACAACTTGTACCGTGGTAGCGTTCACGGTTAGCTGGGAGCTTTGGTCTAAGTGGGTCGAGTCCAGCTCTAAGACAGTATTATCTTCACAGTTTCACTTCCTCTGGGTAATGTGGCTATGTGCTGTCGCAGTAATGTTTGGATTCACAGCAAAGCATATACTGTAAATCATTCATCATTTCTAATCAAACTAGGTTAAACACTGTCGACAATTTATCACCTAATATATTTCTAATATATATAGGCAGCAACACTAGGAATCGACAAATAATGTCTAATATTTAAACTTAAAATCCGATCAGATGTTTTATCTGTCTTAGTAATTGTTCATAGTTTTGCGGTTTCTGTTCAGGTTCTTGCGGTAATTGCTTCGCATCTTGGAGGACTTAAAGGTAAGTACCATGATACTAACTCTATAATGATTTTATAAATCTGGTCTTAAGAAGGTACCCAACAATAGACAACATGTACTTTAAACCAAATAATTGACGACAGCGCATTTTTGCAACTCTGTATGTTAAACAACTGTTTGACTATATATTGGGCTGGATATATTAACCAGATAAAATTGAGAAATGTCTGAATGTGTTTGTTCTCAGTGTTGGGAGGTTAATGCACTTCAGAACTTAAAGACAAGTTTTTCAAATGACCGTTCAACTGATGTAACCTCTGAAATTTAATTTGGATTACCTTAGGTGTCAAGTAACTAGGAAAACTGCGGGAGTAAGAAATGCCCACTTTTATGTTAAAGCAAAATAATCGATTGTCTTTTAATTATATAAATAACACGGGTTTTACTCAGCATATCGATTTGATGGATGGGTTAGTGCTAATTTGCAAAGAAGCTTCACTTTCGCCCAAATCTCAGTAGGCATTAAAACTAGGTCAAACACAAAGGTTTGTTATCATTTGCATAAAAGCTTCACTTTTTTCAATTATTTCATCTTTGATTCCCCCGCACGCGTTTATGTCCAGAAAATTACGCCTAAATCTCAGTACGTATCGCAAAAAACGTACAGCGTAACAAAATTCATTTAACATCATGTCTACTGAAATAAGGTCAAACACATCAAAATCTTTGTCTGCAATAAATATACAAAACGTGCAAATCATCATTTAATACATGCCTATAATTATGTCCTATAAGTAAGTTAGTACGTAAATTGTTTATTATAGTGACATGTGTATATACAAAATACAAATTCTCATAATTTAAAGAAACATAGAGATAACACCCGGCCCTATGGGCCTATAGGTCACCAGTTAAATAAGCAATATAATAAATCCGTTAAATGTTGCATGTAAACATAAAACAGAACTATAATGTTAATATTGATATAAACTGTTTTCACAATGTTCGTAGCTTTAACAATGTATAAAAGCGAATGTTCAATGTAATTGAAATATATGTTGATATTGAATTAACAGGAAAATGGGGTTATATGTTCCTATATGACAACCTCTAAGTATGCTATATTCCTTGGTTGCATGACTTTTGTAGGGTTTAAGAGTTTATGAATGTTTATAATGAAATCTTGCAAAAGAACCTACAAGCTCGATTCGAATTTTTATCCCTGTCATTGTTTTCTTGTTGACTTGACTCAGGTGCTCTGGTAAGATCATTGAGAACTCGTCCTTGTGCTTAACAATGCTTTTGGTTTCTTATGTTTTAGAGCTTTTGCATGCTACATTGTCGAGACGATGGGTGGGTTGAAGTTATTCAACTAAGACTTGTTTGTTCATATAAGAACCTATTGTGACAAGTGTGAGCTTGGTGAATCTTCGAACTTTTAAACAGGTTTAAACAGCTAGTGCGTGGTAAATTGTTTTGCCACTGACCTTTCCATGCAACAACCACTCGGGTTCTCACTTTAGGGGCTAGGCGGCGTGGGCAGTAATACATTTGTATGCATTTCCATTACTGCCCATGAAAGGCTCAATCCAACCGTGCCTGCAATATTTTCATATTTATCGTCTTCGATGGCTTTCAATGTTCCCTTAATCTATGGGTTAATAGTTTTGGCGTCTATTTTGGAGCTTATTATTCGAAAGGACATGGTCTCTTCTCCCCTCGCATTTTGACTGTTTGGGGAGGCTGTGTCTGCTGAATTATTGTCATTCCTGATTTGCGTGTTTCATTTTTTTCTGAACAAAAAACTTACAGTAATTAAAGACCACATTTTACGTTTCCCAGTGGTTGACAACCAAACGATACATTCACCTGTAAAAAATTACAATTGGCTTCAAGGACCACTTTATTGGTTTGTGAAGACGTGTTTTATTATATTTACTAGTTATTACTTAATTTGTAAATTGCACAAATTCAAACTTATCAATATGTTTTGCATGATTCACCTTGTTCCAAAAACTTCACTCTTGATAAAAAGCTGAAACCTAAATAATAGACAACACAATGAATCTATTACATTACCAAAAAGTTTGCGAATCCGGCGAATTTACGGTGACAACAAAAAGCGCGGCAAGTTTAATGTACAGCTATCGAAGTTTCAACGATAAATGATCAAAAGCAATCGATTTCTAAACCTAAATTTTACGTTAACTTTATAATACAATAAATCCGACAAGACCAATATTTCTGGTAGCTATTTTTTTGCTAAAAGCGGATTCCAAAAGAGTAACTGGGACCTGCTAATATGAGCCACTAGGGATTCCAACATATAATTAAATTTTCATATCATTGCCGTAATCAGAAAACACAGCCTCCTCACACATTCAAGAAGAAGAGAAAGAGAGAATAATTGTTAAAATGATCAGTTTCACAACATACACTACAAACAATTAACAAAAACCAATGATCTTACGGAAACCAAGTCTTCTACATGATTTACATATAAATCTTCATTAGATCTTAAACACCTGCCACCGTCGTGTAACCAAGGAAGTAACCAACTTCCACTTTCCCCGAACGGACATGCACAACGAATTTTTTTCCAGATTTCTAACTAGGCAAGTGTCATTTTCGTAGTTGCTTATATTGATGAAAACGGAACTTTGATTTGTAATAACCATTTTTTTCTTGCAGTTAGTGCATACATAAATATGTAATCATTAAAATGAACTACTGTGCCAAATCCAAGATTATTGAACTGATTCACTAACGTTTTAATAGTACTTTGCAACTTAATTTTATTTTAATACTTTGCCCAGTACAAGATTTGTGGTTTCATTATCCCAGCAAATATAGATATTTTGCCTAGTATTTAGATTTGTACTTTGCCCAGTATTAAGATTTGTGGTTTATCCCAGCCAATATTGATTAAGATATTTTGCCCAGTATTTATATTTGTGGCTTCATTACAGCAAATATCGATTAAGATATCTCCCGATCTGCCCTAATTAAATATTGTGCCCAATATTTATATTTGTGGCTTCATCCCAGCAAATATCGATTAAGATATCTCCCGATCTGCCCTAACACTTTCGTGTTTTTCATGTTTTAGTTTGGCGTTTTCTATGTATGCATGATTTATATTTTTAGATCCCCCGTCAAAATTATATTCGGCTCAGTGCCGCTAATTCACAGTATTATCGAGATTCCTCCTCCTAAAGAATTTGTTGGACATAATGTTTGTTGTTTGGAGCTACATTTTACCAAATACTGTTAAACGTGATATCCTTCATACTTTTAATAATGCGCTACTTTTACTTCACGTCAGTTTATACAGCAATCCTGTAAAGTATAAAACTTGATATAATTTATACATTTAACAATACGAACAAAATGTGTTCTTAATTTTAAATGTACGAATGGTATCATTTGTAGTTTATCCCCGAAGCAAGTATCAGTTGTTGCAAAAATAGAAGTGTATCATGTATCACTGCCAATTGATTGTTTTGACGTCACGTTTGTAACTTCTTGGGCGGGGAAAGATATCTTGGGTTCTATACCATATTGACATTGATGCTATGTTTTCATTTTGTTATTTTTCGTCTTACATTTATGATTTTGCTGATAACTTTTCAAAGTTGGAGGACAGACACTATCAACCTTCATACCATTGAAATGCAGGTTTTGTAACAACGCGAGGAATCTTGGGGAATGTAATTCCTTCGCAATATGCGACCCAATAACCGAGGTAAGCGTAGATTAAGAAACGGTTTCTTTCAACAGCCCAAATGATTCTAATGAACGCTATAAAATATATAAATTAAATTTATACATTCTCACTAACATTTGGAGAAGTATTTTCGATATATCCCCCCATTAAATTTTCTGTGTGAACACCCAGACGAACAAAATAACGTTTTTTTCGCAGCAACATGCTTGCTCGTCGACGTCATTAGATGAAAACCTATGTACTGTTGTGAGTGAGATAAATTAATACATATGCAGTGTACATTGTGTTTCGTATTGAAAGATGGTTTTGCAACAGGAGAAAACAAGTTATGTTTCAAATGATCATTTTTGTGCGCTGTACATCGCGAGCAAAAATGTCACTGACAATGAATTTCAACCTTTAGAATAGCCTCGAAAATTTGAGTAGACGACAATCCTTATTACACTTTCAAGTAGCGATGTGAACAAGTACTCGACTCAACGAGTACTCGATCGATCGTCCGAGTATTTTACTCGAGTACTCGAAACTTTTTTTAATAAAACCTACAATTATTTTGTTTTGTTTGAAATCTGTAAGATATAAGATGATAGGTGTCAAGTAACCAGGATTGTTAAAGAATTCAGAATGCATGCGCCATCTAGGCACAATGTGCGATACATTTAATCCCCACAAGGGAAAACACTATCGCTTCCAAATTGTTTGGAGATTTCAAAATGTCAATTTAGGGCTCGAATTTGCACTTGTAATTAATGTCAGTTAGCAATTCTTTAATAGTACACATCTATTTTTTGCAAATTATTTGACGCTGCTTAAGAGAAAATCTACACTTAAACCATTGAATTATTAATTAACCCTAACCCTACTTAAGGGATAACTTGACTTTTTGATTAGTGAACGACATGAACCAATCTATAAAATTTAGAAAAAAGTAAAATGGCGTTGATGTTCATTTTATATACTATAAAGTAAACAACGAATTCAAACACCATTATATCAACAACATGCCTGTATTGAGTGATTTCCAACGGACAGCACGCGGAAAGACAGCTTAACGTTTTTGATATAGTTCAGAGTAAAGCCTACTATGCAGGAACCAATAAGTTAGAGTGAAACTTGTTTTAATCTGAAAATGCCGCATTGAAGGTTCCATGTTCACCGCTATGTCGTTTGGGATGGATCAAAATTGTACTGTTTATTAGTGTAAATAATGAGATGAGCTCAACCCCGGGCTAGGCGGCGTGGGCAGTAAAAAGCATTTCCATTACTGCCCATGAACAGGCTCAATCAAACCAAGCCTGCAATATTTTCATATTTGTCGTGGTCGAGGGTCTTCAAAGTTCCCTTTTCATCTATTTTAATATCACAGTAGCGTTGTTTGTGTCGTGTGGCGGCTGTAAAAAGTCTCCCTTTACATTCAATCAGTGCTGTTATCAGTTACGTTCTTTGAAGGTCGTCGAGCACGATATTTATGTACTATGTTGTGAAGATAAACAAATATGAAAGGAAATTCGATCTGTTCCGAAATCGGTTGTAGATTTTGGGTGTTTCACGAGTACCCGATCGAAAAATTATCTTAATGCTCGAGTACCAATTTTACTACTCTTTACATCCCTACTTTCAAGTTAAATAATATCAATTCAACATATAATTGTGTAAAAAGTTCACCTATTGATTATTAGAAAATATAAATTATTGTAAGTTCTCCTTCTAAGCAAAGTAACAATTAACATGTCCAAATATCTCACGTGAAGTACCCGATAAATGTTCAATGCACCGAAAAAGTCAATGTACTTTTTTGTTAAGTTTCATTAAATTAGTTTCATTCCTTTTTGTGTGTTTATAACCTGGACAAATTTTGATATGATATAGGTAACTATGCTGTCTGATGTATATTCCATTATTGGGTAATTCTACAAATGTCGGTAAATCATCTTATAAAATTCTTTTCTGATCGGTGTATCGTCAAATCTGTCTTAAGCAGCCACCTAAAGAAGTGACAATAAATTCCTGTTTTACACGGGTGACTGTAGAAATTAGGTAAAAATAAGAACAAATGCCAGTTTAGGACATATTAAAATGACTTTAAAAGACAGGTGGTTGCTGAATGCAGGTGGATGCTTAGGCAGATTTTATTTTATATTGTTTTGTAAATAGATGTGCTATATGGAAGAAAAAGTCTCCGATGATCTGACGACTGTGTACAACGCCGGCTGTCGAGCTATTGAAGTAAGTATACCGCCGGCTGTCGAGCTTTTGAAGTAAGTAGAACGCCGGCTGTCGAGCTTTTAAAGTAAGTACAACGCTCTAGTTTGGATTGAGAGGTCTCCGGCCTGTCCGGTACATGTAGCTAATTTCCTTGAGAAAGAAATTAAGACATTATAACTTCGCTATGTACTCTATATTACTTCCCCACGCAGGTGTATAAATGGATAACAGTGAGGAATATAAGCAATTGTTACGTTGCGTTTACCATTTCCACCTTTATGTTCGCACGTCGTTAAAGTTACTATGCTCAACCGATGTTCTAACTATACCGATCATGAAAAGTTTTTTCCGCGTGGAATGTAGGTACATTATCTTCATTTTTGAAATTACAAATTTTGCATTATCTATGTACACAGCGGTAGATTATTTTGCTGTGTTCATTATTCCATATTATATACATAGCGAGTCACTCCTTCGCTTCTTTTATCATAATTTCCATCTTTCTGCACAACGAGTCATTCTTTTGCTTTTTTCATTATTCCATCTATGTACACAGCGATGCATTTTATCGCTATGTTAATCATTCCATCTATGTACACAGCGATGCATTTTATCGCTATGTTAATCATTCCATCTATGTACACAGCGATGCGTCCTTTCTAGTTTTGTATTTGTGAAAAGGCCGATATTAATTGATGTAACATAGTATACATGTCTTTCTCTGTTTTGACATGCAATCTTGTTTAAATACTGTTCATGGATAACCTTTGTGAAAAGGCTGTTAATTATTAATGTAAACATGGTATACATATATTTTTCTCTTTTTAGACATGCAATCTTGTTAACAATACTGTTCATGGAATACCTCTAGGAAGAAGAAATTTGATTTCTTGCGCAAGGTAATGCTCTATACGTTCTCTCAAAGCCCCGTATTCGTTCAAGCTTTTGTTTGTACATTCAATATTTTATTAAGATAATGCATTATGTGCATCTGTAATTTGTTTGAGTTTACAAAACCCTTTTACTAGAAATAGTGTACTTAAATAAAGTAATAAATGAACAAAGACAAAAGCGACTTCAACATATGATGCAAAAAAATGTGAAGCAGGCCATCAGTAGAAAAGAAAATTTATCTTTTTTTCCTAACGGTAAACGCGGTTCATAATACTTCGCACAAAAAAGTTCTGTTTTTAATGTATCTTAATTTTACATAAGTTTAAAAAAACCTAGAACAGTACTGAAACATAGCTAGACATAAAAATTGCTTACACGGACATGTCTATTTACTCACAAAACACAAAAACTAAGCAATATAAAAACAATTTAAATGCCAACACGAGTAACATGATACTGACAAGACCATATGAAGAGTTTCAATTATGAAAAAGATAGACAAAGTGAAATATGCATTAGTTTGGTTATTTTCTTTTTTCTGCTTCATTTGGTGTTTTGTGTATGTTAGAAAGGGAACAGTCGAGCTACCGAAAACGACAAATATAAAACAATTACAGGCTCGATTTGAAATTGCCTGTTCATGGGCAGTAATGAAAATGTATATTACTTTCCACACCGCCTAGCTCCGGGTTGAGCGCTATGTTTTTCAGCAAAATGTATTTGAAATTATTTTACAAAACAGATGCTGTAGTTCTGCGGATGACTGTAACGCTCGATTATGTGGGATAAAAGGTGAGTAAGCGCTCAATATATGTTGTAAAACGTCATCTGTATAAAGGCATATTATTTTTCCGTTTGCATTGACTTTAGATATAGAAAAAGAAAACATGGATGTCAATGTTTTAATTCGTTTGATGACACAATTCCAAACTGGCTTATTTTCCTAAAATATTTACAATCATATGGTTATCACATTGCGTATTTCGTTGCTTAAGTAAATGGTAACACGTGTGAGATTGATGCACCACTAAAACCGGTTTTACTCCCAATTGAAAAGTGTTTATCTATTTAAAACTATTTGAAGAAGGTAACGCATCAGGTTCTCTTTTTGTTGATAGTTTGTCGTATCTTATTTAAAATAAATGATCTGTCAACATATGCTCTCTTCCTCTTTCTTAATTGGGCTTTATTTAGAGTATAGCTATTACTGATATGCATGTTTCTCGTTTTTTTTACAGATCTTTTATTCTATATCTTTCTTACTATACTGAGTACAATTTGGATACTTTGGATACTATACAATTTTGTCTAGGGACGATTCGGGCTTACTTTATTTTCAAAGATTTATTGGCCAAAACTATAGAAAATAGAAATATAGTTTTGTTTTCAAAAATGTAAAATGACTTTAATAATATACTTTAAAATAAAAATGATTTTTAAAACAGTGTTTGAAATGTGATTTGTGGCACTTTAATGATGATGGTACTTTCCTTTTTTGGGGTTGAAGCTTTGTATACATTCTGGAGGTGATTAGTTTCTTTTTCAAATGCTGATAGAATGAGTTGATGATGACCCTGATTTCTGGCCATTTTTTATATGCCCAAGAGGTCAACTTTGCAAATCTGTTATAGGTTTGGAAAGAGTCATGTAAACTAAATCACAGAAAACCAAATTTTATAATGTAAAATTATAATGTAATGTCTATGGGAAACTGTTTATTGGTCTTTGATCTTTAAGGCAGTCTAAAACTTTGAAAGTACTTGTTCTTTTCACTTTATACTTCAATTAAATCATCCTTCTGCATTAAACAAATCCTCTGGCGAAAACAAAAATGATTAGAGGATCTATTCCTTTTTCACTTTTGTTTTGAAGTACATGTATACCCTTTAAAGTGCAATTTTAGGCGATACTTGTATTTTTTGGAACACCAATATCTAATTTTTCTTCTTAACAGAAATTGCCAATTCAACACAGTGCTATTCCTGTAACGATAATTTTCTTCACCAGTCGTTCCCTGTTAAGGATCCAAGTACTTGTGTTACGTTGGAAGTGTGCGAACCAAACCAGGTATAGTTTGTCGTTGTATTGTTTGTGTGCAACACTTAAAATGTACAAGAAGAAATTAAAACTTCTAAGTATATCGTTTCTTATGCCAAGAGAGAAATCATATTGATTTTAGTATCATACATGTATAAATAGAACTTTCGTGCTTTTATCATTAACGTCCTTTGATGGGCGTTGAGCGCGAAACTAATGTATGCTAAAAGACCTAAAAAATACTTCAATATTAATATTTCTGTTATTTAATATGGGTAGCTTCAATACCCAAGCTCATGTTAATTAAGATCTGGTAAAATCATTCCTATGATAAATCTTCTGTTCTTTTTAACAGATAAGTTCATTTAACTCAAACCCACCCATCTTCTCGACGACGTTGCATTTGAAAATGCTACAAACATAAACATTAGAAACTAATAACTTTATTAGTGAAACGTATTAGAATATCGCCTTCATCGCAAGAAGAACGGTGTAAGTCGCGTGTTTACAGTACTTTTTAATTAAAAGTAATATTGAACATGCTTGAGCCGAACCCGGACCGTACGGCGGTATCGCCTAGCCAAGCATATCCGACTTCTCTACCGAATGTGCTATCCGGGATAAACCCACACATGATGGATCGTATAACCCTGATAATCATCAGTACCTCGATTACTTTCTGGTAATAGTATATACGAAGATTTTCTATGTAATAGGAAGTTAAATGTATGCATTTAATGCACCAAGTGAACGTGAAACAGTGAAAATAAAATGATATTCCTTTGTTTGAGCAATAGAGCAATATCACTTTAATTTCACCTAGAAAATACTATCATTCCCTGGCCCAGGAAAGAAAAACAACAAAACAATATATAAACAAAATATTCTCAATGTATCATTCTTCTTTTTCAGGTTTGTTATATTGAGTACAGGAGCGACAGTGATATGACATTTCGACTTGGATGTAAAAGAAGACTGGTAAGACGACGTATATTTGATGTGTCCGTCAAATAAGTTTTATGTATCGTTAACTTAAACATCTATTACATTTCAGATTAATGAGCATAGTTGAAGTAAGCTCATGATGTAAAATTGCAACAAGTGTAAGTTATGGATATGTCCCCGCAATAAGTGTATATTTATTGCTGAGTCACATCCATAACTTACACTCATTGCTAGGACACATCCATAATTTACACTTATTGCTGGGACACATCCATAACTTACACTTATTGCTGGGACACATCCATAACTTACACTTATTGCTAAGTCACATCCATAACTTACACTCATTGCCAGGACACATCCATAACTTACACTCATTGCTAGGACACATCCATAACTTACACTTATTTCTTGGACACATTCATAACTTACACTCATTGCTAGGACACATCCATAACTTGCACTTATTGCTGGGACACATCCATAACTTACACTCATTGCAAGGACACATCCATAACTTACACTTATTTCTTGGAGACATCAATAACTTACACTTATTTCTTGGACACATTCATAACTTACACTCATTGCTAGGACACATCCATAACTTGCACTTATTGCTGGGACACATCCATAACTTACACTCATTGCAAGGACACATCCAAAACTTACACTTATTGCTGGGACACATCCATAACTTACACTTATTGCTGGGACACATCCATAACTTACACTTATTGCTAGGATACATAATAACATACACTTATTGGTGGGGCACATCCATAACTTTCACGTATTGCTGGGACACATTCCATAACATACACTTATTGCTGGGACACATCCATAACACACACTTATTGGTGGGCCAAATCCATAACTTACATTTATTGCTGGAACACATCCATAACTTACACTTATTGCTTGGACACATTCCATAACTTACATTTATTGCTGGGAAACATCCATAACTTACACTTATTGCTTGGACACATTCCATAACTTACACTTATTGCTGGGTCACATCCATAACTTACATTTATTGCTAGGTCTCATCCATAACTTAAACTTATTGCTGGGACACATTCCATAACTTACAGTTATTGCTTGGAAACATTCCATATCTTACACTTATTGCTTGGACACATTCCATAACTTATATTTATTGCTGGGACACATCCATAACTTACACTTATTGCTAGGACACATTCCATAACTTACACTTATTGCTGGGTCACATCCATAACTTACACTTATTGCTGGGTCTCATCCATAACTTACACTTATTGCTGGGACACATCTATAACTTACACTTATTGCTGGGACACATCTATAACTTACACTTATTGCTTGGACACATCAATAACTTACACTTATTGCTTGGACAAATTCAAAACTTACACCTATTGCTGGGACACATCCATAACTTACACTTATTGCTGGGACACATCCATAACTTACACTTATTGCTGTGACACATTCCATAACATACACTTATTGCTGGGGCACATCCATAACTTTCACGTATTGCTTGGACACATTACATAACATACACTTATTGCTGGGACACATTCCATAACTTACACTTATTGCTAGGACACATTCCATAACATACACTTATTGCTGGGTCACATCCATACATGTAACTTACACTTATTGCTGGGTCACATCCATAACTTACATTTATTGTTGGGACACATCCATAACTTACACTTATTGCTTGGACACATTCCATAACATACACTTATTGCTGGGACACATTCCACCACTTACACTTATTGCTGGGACACATTCCATAACTTACACTTATTGCTGGGACACATACCATAACATACACTTATTGCTGGGTCACATCCATAACTTACATTTATTGTTGGGACACATCCATAACTTACACTAATTGCTTGGACACATTCCATAACTTACATTAATTGCTGGGACACATCCATAACTTACACTTATTGCTTGGACACATTCCATAACTTTCATTTATTGCTGGGACACATCCATAACTTACACTTATTGCTGGGTCTCATCCATAACTTACACTTATTGCTGGGTCTCATCCATAACTTACACTTATTGCTGAGACACATCCATAACTTACACTTATCGCTTGGACACATTCATAACTTACACTTATTGCGGTCACACATCCATAACTTACACTTATTGCGGTCACACATCCATAACTAACACTTATTATCGGGACACATTTATAACTGATGCTTATTGCAGTGACATATTCATAACTTAAAATGACTACCTTGACATATGCAAAGCTGTCTCCGATAATAGTGCCACATCCATTGACTACACTTATTTCAGTGACACATCCTAATCTTACACTTATTTCAGTGACACATCCTAATCTTACACTTATTTCAGTGACACATCCTAATCTTACACTTATTTCAGTGACACATCCTAATCTTACACTTATTACAGTGACACATCCTAATCTTACACTTATTTCAGTGACACATCCTAATCTTACACTTATTACAGTGACACCACATCCTAATCTTACACTTATTTCAGTGACACATCCTAATCTTACACTTATTACAGTGACACCACATCCTAATCTTACACAAATTAAAGTGACACCACAAATCGTGTAAGTTATGGATTTTTCATTGTAATGAGTGTAAGTTATGGATGTACCACTGCAATTTGTGTAAGTTATGGATTTGTCATTATAATAAGAGTTAGTTATGGCCGTGTCACTGCAATAAGTGTAATCTATTGATTTGTCATTACAATAAGTTGAAGTAACCGATGTGTCACTGCTATAAGTGTTAATTATGGATGTGTCACAGAAGTTTAAGCTCTGGATGTGTCACTGTCATTATTGTAAGCTATGGATGTGTCACTGGTTGTGTCACTCTCATTATTGTAAGCTCTTGATGTGTCACTGTCATTATTGTGAGCTATGGATGTGTCACTGGATGTGTCACTTTCATTATTGTAAGCTATGGATGTGTCACTGGATGTGTCACTGTCATTATTGTAAGCTATGGATGTGTCACTGGATGTGTCACTGTCATTATTGTAAGCTATGGATGTGTCACTGGATGTGTGTCTGTAATAATTGTAAGCTATGGATGTTTCACTGGATGTGTCACTGTCATTATTGTAAGCTATGTATGTGTCACTGTCATTATTGTAAGCTATGGATGTGTCACTGGATGTGTCACTGTCATTATTGTAAGCTATGGATGTGTCACTGGATGTGTTACTGTCATTATTGTAAGCTATGGATGTGTCGCTGGATGTGTCACTGTCATGATTGTAAGCTATGGATGTGTCACTGGATGTGTCACTGGATGTGTCACTGGATGTGTCACTGTCATGATTGTAAGCTATGGATGTGTCACTGGATGTGTCACTGTCATTAGTGTAAGCTCTGGATGTGTCACTGTCATTATTGTAAGCTCTGGATGTGTCACTGTAACGAAGTGTAAGTTATTTATATTTTACTGTAATTAGTGAAAGCTATGGATGTCCAACTGTATTAAGTGTAAGTTATGGATGTGTCACTGCAATAAATTTAGTCCCAGATATGAACAATAACTGTTAAGAAGTGAAATATTTTATTTCTTTTCCAATCATCTATCAAAGTTGTTTGTACGAGGAATAAGCACAAACTGTTTTCAATTAAATTTTCTTTTATTTTAATATAGTAGTGGCGTTATTTTTTAAGTTGTGCGAAATTATGATGAAACAAGCTTACGCAGAATATAAACGGTGTACGTTAAACGACGCATCGTACTTGCCGGCTGGAATCTCGAGGGAACAAGCTTGTGCTAACACAGCGCTAAGTGCGTGCTTCTCATGTTGTGGGGACAGCCTATGCAACGATCGGAATTGCAAATATTTAAACAGTGAGTGGATTGATTTGGCAATCGACTTCATTACCTGTGTAGTTTCCGTAGTTAAAAACAATTAACAAAATCAGAAATTGTTAGGTTTTTAAGTTTGCTCGTAATTCTTTTTTATCTGATATTATCGCATTGAAAATCCATGTTTACCGCCATATGCATACCGTCGTTTGGGATGGATCAAAACTGTACTGTTATTGGTTAATATATCGAGTTGCGCTCAACCTTGGGCTAGGTGGCCAGGGCAGTAATATGCATTTCTATTGTTGCCAATGAACAGGCTCAATTTAAACCGAGCCTGCAATATTTTCATATTTTCGTGTTCGGTGGCTTTCAAAAATTCCCCTTTTTTATTTTAATAGAAATCTGTTTACATTGTACATAAAATGTTTTCATTTTAATGGTTAGATATCTTATCTTAGTAGTTCGACTTAAAAACGGAATATCTTCAATTACATGTAAAGAAGTTGATGCTCGTTTTTCAGGTCAAATATTTGCACTTGCGGACAAAGGACATTTCAACTTCACTTCATTAAAGGTTACTTAATACACTATCGAAACACCAAATATTACATAAATATTTTGTTTTACCCTTACGAACTTTTTTACCGGCTTTGGTTGTCCATTAAATTAAAAAAAATGAATTAAAAGAAAAACTTTTTAACCTTTCAGTGTAGCATTTGTTTGTGTAGATTTCATAGTAGCAATAAAGATAGGCGCCGGCCAGTTTGCTTGCGCGCTAAAATCCGGTTTGCGGAAAAAATAAGCATGTATTTTTTTCCACTGTTAGCGTGTGTACACAGTAAATGTACACAGCCCCCAAGGAAGCGAAATAAAAAGTACAGAGAAAAAACAGAGGACACTGTATGTTTATAAGAATATCAATTTCAAATAAGACGACACAAACAATCAACGAAAAAGAGAAGTCTTAGTGTTACCGCATTGGAACGGTAATTGGCAAACCTATATGTCACTGAAGTTTATAGCAGGTTCGTTCTTGGATGCAACAACCTCACATTGCCCACAACAGGTTCTAATTGAGAACTACAGAGGTTCCGGAACGGTCAATGGCTAAAGAAATAACACAAAAAGGGTTTAAACCAGGTTCAATGGTGCACTTACCTAACATTTATCCCAGACGGATCTAGTACGAATAAATACGTATAAGATGGCTTGGTAAAAACACAACCTATCCACTAAGCAAACTTTGAGTAGTATATACACTGTGTAACGACAAACTTTCGGTTCACGTACATCTATACACCTGTTTGTAGACTTGTAAGTTTAAATTCTTGTTTAATTAAGAAAAAGTGATTGACATGTTTATGTAAAACGAAATTAAACATGTTATCAAAGCCAATATAGATCCGGATATTGTTCAATCACATCAATGATATACTTCCTGCTTTTTAAATTTTGCATTTGGCGTTGTCTGTGATATGCAGGATTTATATTTTCAGATCCCCTGTCAAAATAATATTTAATTGTGTTTTGTCAATTGTTTTTCCCGTTCAGGGCAAACCCATTCATTTATCTGGGGACCATACGCCGCTAAACATGAATGGTATGAATCTGAAAATACCGCATAAAAGGTTCCATGTTTAAACGCCAAATGCATACCATCATTTGGGATGGATCAAACTTGTGCTGTTTATTGGTGTATATTTTGAGTTAGGCGGCGTGGGCAGTAATATGTATTTCCATTACTGCGCATGAACAGACTCAATCAAACCGAGCCTGCAAGATCTTCATCTTTTTTGTGTTCGATGGCTTTTGAAATTCCCTTTAAGTCTTTTCACATTTCTGAATAGGTTTTTTGTAGAAATTGTGATTTTCTGTTACTAAATGGAAAAACATTTGTATTATTTTATTACAATTTAACTATAAATAGTATCAGTTTCAAAATCTCGAATGACCAAGCATTTGTAGACAATATAAATCTCCCTTTGCCTCCTCCACCACCACCACTGAATGAACAACCTTCACAGGGACAAATACCCCCATGGGTAAGCATACTCCAGGGAATAGAATCAAGACTAGAAAATAAATTAATAAACATTGAAACCCAGTTGTTAAATCACGAAAAAAATTGGCAGGCCCTAAACTTTACACTTCAAAACCAGAACATCAGGATCAACAAACTTGAAGATCAAATATCAGAAGCAAGTAAGGTAAATGTGTCAGTGCAACTGATGAAAAATAAAGTTGAAGTTCTTGGTAGTGCTATGCAAAGGCAATCTGAAAAAATTACAGAATGTGAAAGCAGTGTTCAAATAGTAAGTGATATCTTTGATGAAATAAAAACAAACCAAGAAATGGGAACAGATAAAATAGAAGAAATGCAAGAACAGATAAATAAGCTTAGGTTAGAGAATGAAAAGCTAAGAAAGAGCCAAGAAGATCAAAAACAAACAATCATTGATTTACAATGCAGAAGCATGGAATACAACCTGATATTCTATGGTATAGAAGAAGATGAATTTTATGAGCAATCAAATAAAGATTCCCAAGAAAGTAAAGAACAAGAAGACACTGAAAGTAAATTACAGGCCTTTTTGAAAGATGATATGTGCTTGAGTAAATCTATACAATTTCAGAAGGTACACAGAATAGGTAGAAGAAAAATAGACCAGCTGAACCCCAGACCAGTTATTGCAAAATTCTTTGATCTGAAAGATAGAGATTATGTCAGGTTCAACACTGCAAATAAACTGAAAGGAACAAACTATGGAATCAGAGAACAATTCCCAAAAGAAATAGAAATGAAAAGAAAACAATTATACCCAGAATTAAAGAAAGCAAAAGATGGTGGAATTAAAGCAAAATTAGTCAGGGATAAACTATATATAGGAAATAAGTTGTTTGAAAACACAACAGATGACAAGGTCTATGAAACACAAGGAGCACAAGGAGCAGAGAAAGAAGGAAGGCTGAATTACAGTAGAGTATTTTATAACAGGAAAACAGATAGAAATCACCAAAGACAGGCTTATGAAACTCCTGTAAGAAACAAATACAGCTTACTGGAATACCTAGGTAATGAAAATGAAAATGGTAAAAGGCAGGCTATATCACCTGTAGATGCAGAGACACAAACCAAAAAACAGAAGGAAACAACTCCAAACAGTGATGTTGTGAGTGACACAAATAACATGAATCATGAACAATCAAATGTTGACATGGCAACAGATGAAGAAGAAAAAAGCAATCAAGAAGAAACAGATCACTAGGATAGGCAAGAGGACAACATTAACATAAATGTGACACATAAGAAAACTTTGATTAGTGAATTGAGCATATGCAGTATTAATGTGTGTGGTATTAAATCAAAGCTCAACTATCCTGAATTTATAGAACTAATAAATAAATTTGACATTGTTGGTGTACAAGAAAGTAAGCTAGACAACCTTGACAATATATGTGTACCAGGTTTCTCTGTATTTGTAAATAACAGAACAGAAACCTCAAGATACAGATCAGGAGGCATTGCAATTTTAATAAAAGAAAAATACTCCCCATATGTCCAAATCCTAAAAACAGACTCAAAACTTGTCCTGTGGTTCTCCATAGATATCTTTAAAAATGATATGAATAAGCCATTGATCTTTGGAGTGGTGTATATCCCACCAATTAGAAGCAAATATGCACATCCTGATCCATATCTTGAACTGCACAGAGAAGTTGTTAAATACATAGGTTCTGATATACTATTATTTGGAGATTTTAACTCCAGGGTAAGCAACAAACAAGAATTCACAGTACCTGACCATTATATTTTACATTTGATAGGTAATGATGACCTAATTTTTGAACATAATGAAGTTTTAAACACTCTTGTTGAAGCTAATATACCATTAGATAGAAAATCACTTGATAAGGACATTAATGAATATGGAAACAACCTTATTGAATTTTGTTCAAATAATGATATTTTCATTATAAATGGTAGAATTGGTACTGATAGAGTAAATCCAAAAACAACATGTAAAGGGAAAAGTACAATAGACTATTTTTTAAGTACAGCCAATATCTTTAAATATATTGTTGATTGTGAAGTACTAGAGTTTTCAAGCATTTTTTCTGATGCTCATAACCCAGTAACTCTAAAACTGTCTCTTATAAAAGAAAAAGTAGAAACCAGACACGAGAATAAAATATGTACAAAAAATGAACCTATTACAAAATTATGGTCAGATAAAAATGAACATACATTATTTGAAAGTAACTTGAACATACAGAATATAGCCTCAATTGTAGAGGAGATACAAAATATAAATAGTCAAAACGAAGTAACAAAAGATGACATAAATAGAGTAATCACCAAAATAAATGATGTTTTTATTAATTGTTGTGAAAAAACGTTTGGTAAGTCACACTGTAAAACGCCTGTTAGTAAGGTCAATGCTAAGAAGCAAGTCTGGTTTGATAGAGAATGCAATATAGCGAGAAATAAATATCATATAGCTAAGAGAAACTATAATAAATATAAAACAGATCATAATAAAAAGATGCTTAAAGACATAAGTAAAATATATAAAAATACTGTAAACAAAGCAGTAAGACGATATAAAAGCCAGAAAACAGACAATTTACGTAATCTAAAATCAAACAACCCCAAACAATACTGGAAAATTATAAACTCTATCGAGAAGGCAAAAAATAAATCTCAAGCAAGCGTAAATAGTTTATATACATATTTTAGAGACACAAATAGTAATAATAATACTGAAGAAAATGATATGCCACAAATTAACCAAACATTTAACGAAATAAATGAAGAAATAAATATACCGATTACACAAGAAGAGATTTTAGAAACAATAAAAAAGCTTAAAAATAATAAAAGTCCAGGAATTGATAATATTATAAATGAACACATTAAATCTACTACACAGACAATGCTTCCTGTATATGAACAACTATTTAATCTTATTTTTAACCATGGATTATACCCTGAAGATTGGACAAAAGGTAACATTCTACCAATATATAAAAATAAAGGTGATGCAAAAAATCCTGAAAATTATAGACCCATAACTCTTTTGAGCTGCCTTGGAAAATTATTTACAGCAATTATTAACAACAGATTAAAACACTTCGCTGATAAGTATGAAATACTTACAAAATGCCAAGCTGGTTTTAGAGAAAATCACTCCACAACCGATAATTTATTTGTTTTACAAGCACTTATAGATATCCTACAAGCAACTAAAACCAAACTATTTTGTATATTTATTGATTTTAAACAGGCATTTGACACTGTCTGGAGAACAGGGCTGTGGTCAAAACTGCTTCAATATAATATTAATGGAAAATGTTTTAATATAGTAAAAGATATGTACAAGAATATTAAATCACGAATCAAAACGCATGAAGGAGCATCAGATTATTTCCCTTGTCTAACCGGGGTCCGTCAGGGAGAAAATCTGTCCCCTTTCTTATTTTCCATATTTTTAAATGACCTTGAAACGTTTTTTATAGAAAATAATGCAAATAGCCTTAAATGTTATATTAACCATAATAATATTACATTATTTCTTAAGTTGTTTATAATCCTGTATGCAGATGATACAGTGATTCTAGCTAATAATAGTAAAGATCTTCAAAAAAACCTGCAATTATTTGAAAATTATTGTGAAACCTGGAAACTAACTGTTAACGTAAGCAAAACTAAAGTGATGGTATTCGGTAGCAGAGGAAACACATTCCAAAATCAGTTTAAATGGAAAAATGAAATAATCGAAGTTGTTGACAGTTATAAATATCTTGGTTTATTCTTCTCACGAACAAAAAGCTATGTTAAAGCGAAGAAGCACTTAATAGATCAAGCTAACAAAGCAATGTTTTCTTTACTAAAAAAATCACGAAATCTTAATTTACCAATCGATTTACAAATAGATCTCTTCAATAAAACAATTAAACCTATTTTATTGTACGGCTGTGAATTATGGGGAATCGGTAACATTGAAACGATTGAACGTGTTCAACTTAAATACTATAAAAATATTCTAAATCTTAAAAAATGTACTCCTTCACACATGATATATGGTGAACTAGGTGTAGAACCTTTATATATTGATATTCAAAGTAGGGTAATTAATTTCTGGGCCAGAATCGCTGATATTAATTATAATAAGCTCTCAAACCAAATGTACTTCATTATATTTGGATTAAATGAACAAAATAAGATTAAGTCAAAATGGATTCAATATGTAAAATCCCTATTATTTAACAATGGATACGGTAATATCTGGGAAAACCAGCACAGAATTAATATAAAATGGCTTAAAGCAACATTTAAGCAGAAGCTACATGATCAATGGTTACAAACTTGGAATCAACATTTAGATCGAGCCACTAGCAGTCTAAACTACAAGATTCTAAAAAATAGTTTTGGTTTGAACAAATATTTTAAGATTTTACCCAACTACTGGAGTAAAATTATTACATCTTTCCGTACAAGAAATCATAGATTACCTGTTGAAATAGGTAGATGGACGGGTACACCATTACATGATAGAAAATGTCTATTATGTAACAAAAATGATATAGGAGATGAGTTCCATTATGTTTTAATTTGTCCATTCTTTAATGAGGACAGAAAACTTTACATAAATAAATATTATTATAAATATCCAAATATCATCAAATATGCATCATTGTTTGAAAACACAAATAAATCTATTCTCATTAAACTATGTAAATTCTTAGAGATAATAATGAAAGTAGCTAGGGTAAATCCATAGCTACATAAATCATATCAGCTAAATGTAAACTGCTTGTGCTCATGTCTGTTAGTTAAATTAAGTATAATTAGCTCAAATTTTACTTGGGCAGACATAAAACTGGATTCTCAGTCAAGTCCTTAAATGTTAAGGGTATTTTAAACCATATCGAAATTATGGTAGAATATTGTATTTTGCTTTCTTCAAAGTGATAAATATCAACATTTATATATGTACTAATAAAAGAATGTTTGGTATAAGATGTTAATGGTATTTTAAACCATATCGAAATTATGGTAGAATATTGTATTTTGCTTTCTTCAAAGTGATAAATATCAACATTTATATATGTACTAATAAAAGAATGTTTGTTAAAAATATATGAAAACAATTATATTGTATGACGTACCATTTTGTCATCAATGTATAGTGTTAAATCCTATGTGTAACTGTTATACTATAGGGAAACTTTTCAATCATTGCAACTTATTACAAAAAATTCAATTACTTTATGATTGTACATGCTGTTATTACGTGTATTATGCTTTGTAGCACCCATTTAAGTGAATCTTATTACGGTATACGCACCTGTTTATGATCACACAATTTCATGTAAATCTTTGATACGCATAGACTAATTCATTTAAATGTTAAATTTTGTTTGCATTTTCTCTTAAAATGTTTTTTTTTTTTTTTTTTTTTTTTTTTTTACTTACCTAAAGAACCAAACTTCTCTTCATCAGCGTAAAATAAATCCAAATCTTTAAATTTCCTACATGGAATCACCATAATGATTATAATAATTTAACACAGAACTAGAAAACACTCGTTAAATCCAGTGGAATGAATTTTCTCTTTATTTTTTCACAAAAATACTCATTAACTGATTTAATTTTTCGAACTACTAACCCGTTCTCCTTTTTTCCCGTTTGACTTAATGGAACGATTTTTTCCCGTCTTATTTTACCATAAAAACACACGCACATTTGTTGACACTTTTAACTCTTGACCGTCTAATCCCCTATTCATTAGACTTTCACGGATGGACACACGTGTCACTTACAGTCCCTTTTTATTCTAATCAGACTAATCATATAGGAAATAACACCCTTGTATAAACAAATGAAATAGTTTATGAAATGTATACAAATGAGCTCATTGAAATATTTATTGTAGTATTTGATTTAAATAATTTGTTTGCGTAATTGAAAACATGTAAACCCTATTGAAATGATAATCATATGTGCATGCAACAGAAAATACATTCTTTAACAATAATAATTTCAATTCCAAACTTTAATTTTTACACTCAGATAAATTTCAATTAACGATGTTATAAAAAACTTTAAGAATACAGTACGATGACAAAACATTAAACCTAAAAAGCGTTGTCCTCTGCAAGCTGCCATGCGCATGTGATTATTATTTAATTATGTATATTTATGTACTTCTCATGCTTTTGTTATATAACAAACTGAGAGATAATATGAATAAACTTGAAACTTGAAAACTTGAAATTTTGGAATAATTATCATATCTTTATTAAAATCTTGTCCACGCTTCATCTCCGACTCTCCTTGGGGATTTCATTGAAACTTCACAGGAATGTTAGTCATCTAGCCTTGTTGTGCATATGGTCAGAATTGTCCTCTTGAATTATGTTTGCCAACTTATGGGCCCTTAGTTATTTTGGAATATTACATTTATATTAAAATCTTGCCCACGCTTCATCTCCAAATCTTGGGGATTTCATTGAAACTTCACAGGAATGTTTGTCATCTAGCCTTGTTGTGCATATCGTCAGTTTTTGCTCGGACTTTTTTGGCTGAGTTTTGTGCCCTTTTTCATTTTTGTAATAAAACTTCTATATTAAATTCTTGTCCGTGCTTCATCTCCAAATTCCCTTGGGAATTTCATTGAAACTTCGCAGGAATGTCTGTGAGACCCATCTGGGGCTCGTGTCAAAACAACCTAGATCTATGCCGAGTTTTGTCGATGCAGCCCTTAATTTTGTAGCCAATTGTTAAAAACATCATTTAAGTCATTACCGATATTCGATTTATGGACAAACGTTTGGTCAATTTAAGTAAACGAAAGTAAAAGGATCCATTCGGGAAACGGGTGAAAACTGGATACATCTGGGAGAGTGTTGCGTCAAGAGCTTCGTGTACCTTCGATTATTAGTTTTATTCACCATACGCATTGAAACTATATGAAATGTTTAGCTTTAGCTTGAAAATATCAATCACTGTTACATTTATTCTGAAAACATGTGGCTCACAAACAACCTTACTTGTCGCATAACGCACAAACAAGGGCATCATCAACTTATTTACAAATGATCAAAAGACCATCAGGTCTGTGAATATCCCGACAATTTAGAGTAGGTGTTTCGAACGCTATGAGACGCCAGTTAAGTGAAAACTATATAGACATGGAAACGGAGCAAAGAGCAACGGGTTGGAGAAGTAGAAACAGCACGCGGTTTTATTAGCAACGAATCAAAGACAATAAAACTGACGTAAAACGCGACAAAAGCTGAAATCAGAGACCTAAAGCACATGTGTGACAACAATAACATTAGGAGGTACGAACCTGTTAGAGAACAAAACCTTAAAATCTATTATCAACGATTTAGAATCCAGATTAAATATCCCACCAATTAACAAGTCCACTACAGACAAGCTTTGGTACATGTAATGCTTGAAGAGGATAAAATAGTTTGAACAGTTTTTGATATTGCAATGAAATAAACTAACTAAAAACATAAACATAATAAAATTAAAAATAAATAAACAATAGCTCATACTGAAATCAGAGGGCATTGTTTTGGATGAACTTTCTACAAGTCCTCCTTTAGAGAAGGGAAGGCGGAATTAACGGCAAACTAAACATAAAGTCCTTGTTTATAGGCGGGAAAGGCGATAATCTGGAAATTAAAAGCAAACCGAATGTAATATCTTTCTTCAGAGGAGAGAACGCCATTAAACTGAAAATTCAACCTAACTGTAAAGAACTCGTTTATATGAGGAAAGGGTGTTAAACTGGAAATCTAACTTAAAGCTTACTCTAAAGTCCCTGTTTAGAGGCGGGAAGGGCGTTAATCTGAAAATTAACTGCAAACCAACTATAACATCTTTGGTCAGAGACGGAAATGACGTAAATCTAAAAAAATACAACAACCTTACCATTGTGTTCTCGTTTAGAGGTGGGAACGGCGTTACATTTGCAATTTACAGCAACTTTACTGTAAACGTCATCGTTAAGAGAAGAGACGGGCGCTGAACTGAAAATTAACGCGGCATTACTTCAATTTAACCCGCTCTTGCATGAAATATAACATATATTTGGAAATATGGACACAAATTTGCAGCATTAGTTCGGACTAATAAAATTTTAATTTACTAAAATAAATTTGTGCAAAAGTAGCATTTTAAAAAGGCATTCTTTCAAAAAAGTAAACAGGAGGAATTATTCTTGTTCTTACCGCTGATGTTGTTTATTCAGATGACATTATTCAAAGTATTAACTGAATAGGGCAAACACTTTTAAAGTTAAAGTCAGTATTACCGTAATGTTCATGTTAACATTGCATTTGAAAGGGGAATCACTCAAATATAGCCAAACAGTAGTTATCATTCTTGTTGTCGCTGATGGCGTTGTTATTGAAGATGATATTCTAAGCATCAAGTGAATAGGACAAGTACTTTCAAAGTTACGGGCAACATGAAGTTTTCTGTATAAGTTGAATTTGAAAGTGGCATAACTCAAAAATAGTCAAACAGGATCTATCATTTTTGTTGTCACCAATGACATTGTTCATGAAGATGATGTATTTTAAGTATCAAGTGAATAGGATAAATACTTTTAAAGTTATGGGCAACATCAAGTTTCATCTTAAAAATGCATTTGAAAGGGACATAAGTCAAAAAATAGTCAAAAAGGAGTTGAGTTAACATTCTTGTTGTCTTGAGTCACATGAATAAACATTGTGCGATGTTAATCAGTATGTAGTATTCTAATTTCCACTATTTAATTTAAATATCAATCAAGACTAGGGAAAAGGTTGTCCTAAGAATTATTTCATATCACGGAAATAAAATTTTTCCACCAACGCCTTTTATTTTTTCCTGAAATACATTTCTATTTTAATAGGTTAACACCATAATAAAGGTACAAGGTTTTATTGAACTTGGAAAGTTTTATCTGCTTCTTTTCCACGCTTATATGAAAAAAACGTCCTGTAATTCCACCGCTTTATTCCAGAAGATCTGGAGGCGGTGGTGCAGGATGTGGATCTGGCACAGCTAGTTGAACAGCATTATGTCCGAATTCAACGTCCTCGTGGATTGCAGGTTGATTAAAGTGCTGTGGATTGCCGGGATTCATATCATCCAAAAAGTCTGGCGGAGGTGGAGCAGGGGGCGGAGGAGGGGGAGGTAATTGGATGGAAGTCCGAGCTGCCAAAATAGCATTTCTTTCAGAAGCATCTCTGCTGCTATAACTTTCATTTGTTAAAATTATTTCTGAAATTTGAAAAGCAAAAAGTATTAAAGTAATTAATACAAGAATCGTAACTGAATGCTACATCTTCTTACATTTTTTGTTTATTGTTACTTGTTTACCGACTTGCTTTCGTAAAATAGCATTTTTTTAGAATTGTGTTTTTTCTCGAAACCTTCTTTCTTGATACCGATATTAAAAACTGCTAAATGTTTTCCGATTGTTACGTTTATATGTTGCAGGACGGTGGCAGTTTTTTTTAGTTTTGAGTGTTTAATTGGAAATCTTGTTAAAGAGAGTAGTGGACTGATTCTGTGTATTTCTTGTCTCGTTAAGGTCATTCAGTACTCAGCTTTTGCTTGACCATGCCATAAACTTCTTTTTATGTTTTACATGTGTGTTTGCTTTTTGCACGCAATATTGTCGAGATGATTGGTGGGTTGGAGTTATATCACCAAGGCATCTTGTACTTGTATATGAGAACAAATGCTATTCTTATAAACCCATGCTCAATTTCATCTCTAAGTTTTGGCTGCGAGGGCAGGCTGTGTTTTCTGAATATGGAGAATCCTGATATGTCCGTGCATTCAGCAAGTGTTGTCATTCAAATTTGTTCATACGATTGTTGAGGATCGTCAAAATCTGTTTAATTTTCTAATTTAAATACTTTTAATAGTTTCTCAACATTGATAATTAGTATTTGGTTATTGATCAGATAATGTTATGATATGCTAAATGCTTTATGATTAAGCATTCGACGTTGCATTCTTAAACACTACCTGATCATTCCATCTTTTTCTGTCATTGGCTCGAAATATTTTCGGCTTTACAATACCAAATGGGAATCATATTATCATGGTAGTTTGAATCGGTTTCCAAGACAATGTTAACAGCTACCACTAATTGTGTTGAATGCTGCAGAATTAATCAGAGAATACCGCATTGGAGGTTCCATGTTCATCGTTTTATGCACACGTTTGTTTGGAATTGATCGAAATTGTACCGTTAGCCTAGCTAGTGACATTGAGTTGCACTCAACCAATGGCTAGGCGGCGCGGACAGTTATATGGATTTCCATTAATGCAATCAAACCAAGCCTGCAATATGTTCATATCTGTCGTGTTCGATGGTTTTCAAAGTTTCCTTTTTATCTATTGTAACCTTTCATTAAAAAAGAACGACTAATAGAACCGATTAGTTAACTCATTTGGGAGTTCATTGACTCATATTAAAGTCATAAAAGGAAAAAAGCTGTTTCAACGTTAAGAGAAAATCACCATATCAAACATATCAGTTATTAAATACGAACTTCCCGTATAGTCATCCAACCCGTTTCCTGTTGCTTGCTCGTCTTCATTCTTCGGTAGAAAATTGCCCATTTCGAGTAACGGGGTGTTTCAGCTACTACATGTGTGTTTCCTTGCCTGCAGTATGTTCATCACGTTAATTGCCTATGCCTTTATGCTAATCCTTACTGACTACATTAAACTAATACCTGTTGACTGAGACTGAATTAGTAATTTCCCATTTGTTTCTTTTTCTGCTCTGTTTTTCGTTCAGTTGTATAACTACTTGTGAACAATTGCTATTATAAAACTTTATCTTCAAATTACTACATTTACAAAATTTGAAACAATGACGTCATCTACATTCTAAGATTTATCAAAATACCTGTCATCTACAAACCAAAAACGCGTGTTGTGCTTAATATTTTCATGTTACACACTTTTCTTAAAAATATATTTATAATATATTAACAAATATTTTTCTCTGGAAAACCTCTTTTGTTACTATTATGTGTGCCTTTCTAAATATATTATTGTTTAAAATGCTATAGACATACAATAGACATTATATAACGTTTAATAATAAAAAATAGTAGTCGAAATTGCCAAACTTACCATATAATGTTTTATTTCTAAATGACTGCTTCACTGCGAATATCCTTATTATAGTAATTATTGATCACGTTGCTCAGATGATTTTATTATCTTACTAGGTCACTTGAACACAGGAGTGTAGCGAGTAAGAGATTACAAGACATGTATAGTTAAAATAAAAGGTCCCGCGCGCATTCCTGTTGAAGGAGAAATAGATAGTCTTGTAAGTGAAGAAATACTTTACCGAAGTAACTGAAATGATAAAGTGAAAAGACCGTTGTGACGAAATAAAATGGCAAGTTACGAACTTGTATTGATCCACAAATTTATACTGAAAGAATCGTTTTTGAGAAAACATCGACTTGTGGTGTTCAATGACAGTCTACCATAACTGAAAGGTGCAAACGCTCTTTGCCAAAATGGATGTTAAGAAAGCCTACTGGTAAATTAAACTAGGCATAATGTCCAGTATGAAACCACCTTATAATTCTGTGAAGATGACTCAGGATGCCGTTTGGATTACATGTCTTGGGTGAGAAAGCGACCAGAGACTTTAATAATGGTGTTAATGTGGTTACCCAGTATCAATTTCAATTTTAACGCTTCAAACAGACATTCCAGCGTTCTCGTGTAAATGGTAATTCCTTTTTGCGTTTTTGTTAATTTTGGTAATCTGGTCATTAAGTATTAATCAGAACTCAAAACTTGCAAAATCATTAACAATAGGACTTCGCAAATGTGACAGGTAATGAGTACTGTTCTTCTGGAATGTAAAACAATCCTTAGAGTCATAAAAGATGAGACTATACAATCTCGTACAAGCTGTGTGTGGAGAAAGAGAAGAAACCGCTAAGAAAGACAGTCAAGAACAGTTACACACTGTATCTGAGCTGTAAAGACGAGCGCTATGTACTGAATGAATCCAGGAAAGTCGTGGGTAAAGAGAAAAACACTTCCGTAGACACAAAATCAGTAGGGATGGCATCGATTACTCGAGTACTCGATCGAACGTCCGTCTATCGAGTACTAAATCTACTACTCGAGTAATCGGAAAAAAATAAAAAAAATAATATAAAAAAAATAATCCATTTGTTTTGTTTATAATTCGTTTCGATATACGACACGGTGGCAATTAGACACTATGCACGATGCACTTCATCGCCACAGGTGACGTATTTCACGCTAATGAACTGTTATCTTTATTTTCACATTCCTAATTAGAGATTTCGTTACACATTTTGACAATATAATGGTATTTTTGCCGCGAAACGGATAAGGAGTAATGTCTTCTGCTCAACTTTATGACGTCATTTCAAGAATCGACGTCAATTGTCCGAAGGTACCTTTTCCCGTGACGCGCCCCATATTTGTGTAAATATTGAGTACCACTCAACCCGGGCTTGGTGGCGTGATAGTAATATGCATTCCCATTGCCTATGAACACGCTAAATCAAGCATAGCGTGCAATATCTTCATATTTACCGTGTTCGGGGCGGCTTCGAAAGTTCATTGTTGATCTAATATTTTGATCAGTTGATATAGATATAAATGAATACTCGTAATTTACTCGTATAATAACTTTTGTGAGCACAACTATGAGCAATTACAGTTCTATTAACCTTTTATCAATATAAACGATTTCAGACAAAGGGTTCTCGACAAAATAAAAAGAAACAGCATTATATAATCATTTCTCAATGCAGGCGTTTCTGAGAGAATCAAAAGATTGTGTAAGGATTGATTCTGCGACAAAACATGCTACAAACATGACTCAGTTTTATTAATTTTAAATATCTTCATCATTTTTTTTTACTTTTATTATAATAAATCTTACTAGCATCGCCAAATACCAAATGCACAATTTCTTTTCCTGAACTTTTGATTACGTCGTCTGCAGTTTCTTAGCAATTTGTTTTCTTTTACGTTTCTGCTCGTCAGTGAGTAAACTAGGGATCCAGCAATTATTTTCTTAACCTTGAAAATTAAGTTCAGAATTAAGTGAACAAATGCTTCAGTCGTTATGTTCATTTATCATAGTGAAAAATGATTTATTTTGTAAACGACAATACACATATTACTTTATACAGTTTGTAATAATCATTTTTTCCCACAATTATATATTATGTTGTTATCATTTTACAATATTTATAACATACTTAATAGCTTTAATTATTCAAAGTGCGAGAAAAATTATAATTTTGACACTTCATAATTTTCAAAACGATATGGCTGAGCTTCCTTATTAAGATTTCCAATGCATATATCCCTTCGTTTAGTTGTTGACTCATCATTTTATATAATAACTTTAAAACACGTTGTTTCATATTAGAGTCACATGAATAAACATTACATAGTGAGATGTTAGGACTCTCATTATTCAGTATTTAGGATGGGGTAGTGTCTATTATTTAATTTATACATCAATCAAGATAAGGGAAAAGATGTTAACTAAACTGCGTCTTAAGATTTATTTCATATAACGGAATTAATTATTTTCCAACAACACCTTTTATCTTTTTCAAAGACATTTCTATTTTAATAAGTTAACAACACCATAATGAAGGTACCAGGTTTTATAAAACTTGTAAAGCTTGATCTGCTTCTTTTCAACGCTTATATGAAAAACGTCCTGTAATTCCACCACTTCATTCCAGAAGATCCGGAGGTGGTGGCGCAGGATATTGATGGGGTAGAGGATCTGGCACAGCCAGGTGAACAGCATTATGTCCATTATCAACGTCCTCGTGGATTGCAGGATGATTAAAATGTTGTGGATTGTCGGGATTCATATCATCTAAATAGTCTGGCGGAGGTGGAGCAGGTGGCGGAGGAGGAGGAGGTAATTCGATGGAAGTCCGAGCGTTAAAAAAAGCCTTCGATTCTGAAGAAACTTCTACTTCTGCACTATGCTTTTCCAATCTTGAAAGATCATGTACTGCTTCAATGTCTACATAGACAATTTTAGTAGGTTGACGAATTGAATAAGGAGTGAAATGCCTCATCGCTCGCTGGTTTCCAACGGTTTCTGTTAAATCACAAGATATTTAATGTTAGTTAATGATGACAAGAAGTGCTTATTTTAGTCATGTACTTTAAATTATGTTAGTTATTGGTTGAAAGTAGTATTTTATACTTTTAATAATGTTTGTTATTGATATCAAGTAGTTTTTTTATACTTTAAATAATGTTTTTATTTATTGTAAGTAGTTTTAAATACTTGAAAAAATGCTAGTTGATTGCAGCAAGTAGTATTTTATACTTGATATAATATTAGTGATTGATTGCACGTAGTGTTTAGCTGTCTAAGCTCACGTTTGTCCTAGTTTTTCGATCAATGATGTTGTAAGTAAAACTTATTATGCAGCTGGAAAATCAAATAGATTATTTCGATTTTTAACCAGCGAAGCTGGTTTTACTAATCACAATTCTGAAACCGGTATCAAACCAAAACAAGGCACTGGCAACCGGCGATTTACGCATTTCAGAGTAATCAGAGCAAGCAAAGTTGTCCAAGTTTCCTGTTACGTGTTAAAGTTGGCTCTTGCCACGTTAGTATCGCTAAAAGAATACTTGACTGCTTCACTGCGCTGTCCCTAATTCAGAACACAATCGACAACAGTTAAAAATTTTTATCTGGGGGTTGTAGCCGCCAGGGATTCTTTAGCGAGCCACATATATGTTACCTTTAGATAGAGATATAAACGATATTCCCGATGTTAGGATATTACAATAGCCAAATATCAATTCTGAATTATTTAATATATCTTTTCTGCTAATTCGAAGTTCAAAATAACAGTGAAATCATTTTCTTTATTTTGTCTTTTTAACGCCATTTCAATATTGAATGTTTGTTCCGCGGCTAAACTGTTTGTTTCACGAAATTTTATTTTTTTATTTTTATCATTAACGATAATGATAAATTTCCATCTTAGCATATTTTTCTTCAATTGTCCACTAAATGAAATCAATGCGCAAATGCTTTTACTTGAAATTTTCAAGATTTTGAGATGTGTAAAATTGTTCATATTAAAACTAGTATACCAGATATTACTCGTACAGAAATAAGGACATGTACGATTTACAGATCTATGTATTCGAAACATGCTACGAGAAAGCGCTGTACGTGTCCGGCTATCACGTACGTGGCAGGAGACACGTCGACAATAAGGCCATCAGTGGTCCAAGGAACGGAATATGATTTGTTTCAGAAATAATGCATAATTTACATTTTTTTTCCAAAGGTGAAGATGGTTACTAGGTTTACGTTTTCGATTAAACTAGAGATGACTACTATTTTTGTTCGGAGTATATGAAATCATAGGCGCAGTAACACATTGAATATGCAAATGTCAGTGACGTCACAATTTCCCGCTTTTTGAAGAAAGCCAAATAACAGTAAAAGTACGTGTGAATATACATGTAGAGGACAAACCATGATTAAGCCTAAAATTAAAAACGACACATCTGTCCGCTGAAACTGATATTATATGAACGGACTGTAAGCTAATGGACATTTATCCCAGCTCATTTAACAACCAAAACTCAATGATATGTTTACCAATGTCTTAAATCTGGCACCTCGATCTAATAATATGCTACATGAAAAAAACCATCGAGTTCGTTACTATATACAGCTTAATACGTTGGAAATGTATGGTATAAGCTATAGTAATTCATTTTCCTCTGAAATTGTCTTCAATTTTACATGCGTGTGATCTAGCATTAAATTCCAATGCTTTCGGCAATGTTATGACTCTGGGTCCCACGTGATCATACAGCAAATCAAATGCTATGTTGATTTGAATCAACTTCCTACTGACACAAATTGTGTTGAATGCTATTTACTTGTCAAAAGGAATTGTTTTGATATTTAGAAATGAGAAAGCTAAACTTTGTTTTACTATTTATATGTTCTGAACAAACCTACATGCTTGAAACATTTAAAACATGTTTTTTAACCTCAGCCTTAAGTTAACTATTTTCGCAAGTGTCGTTTTCGTAAGCTTTGGGTGTGTTTGCGATGTGAAAATATTTATTTCAGATTTTTAACAGCATTTTGAATGTTATTTATCGTGAATACAAACAGCAATAACGGAACTGCCTTATGTTTTACAGTTACGTCAAGCAGTTCAGCTCATCGCATTATTGTCGAAAAACGATTTTTAGACTGGCGCATAGCGCATGCGCCAGTCTTAACTAACGATGCCGTGAACTCTGCGACGCGCAGTCCTGAACTTCGGGTGTATCATTGCGACCACGAGAGCGTATCAAGTAAGTGGTCACCGCGAGAGCAGGCCGAAATGATCTGCACAAGTGTGAAGCACAATGCAGCACATCATTCCACGAATCTTGAGCGATTCGTAGTAAGTTTCCGTTTAATTTTGGAGCAACCATGCCAAAAATTCCATCGAACAATTGTAGAGTGAAATCATGACCAGCTACGGTAGTGAACAAGCAACTGGATATGCATGAGTAGTTTAGTTGCGCTTGAAAGATTTCGTAGTTGTGTGGCATAAAAAGTAGTGCATTTTAAGAAAATACAAATATTTCGAGAAGGAATGCGAACTTTGAAAGATAATGCTACAAATAAAAACAAGAAAACAATTTTATGTTGTTGTTCGAACAACTTTTAAGGGATATAAGAAGAACGATTAAAAACAAATCAGTCACGTGACAAGCGGGAAATAACGTGGGTTGCCATTTTGGTTAGGATGGATTAGTTGTGGATCGAGATTTTGCTCAGCATTAAAGACTGGGCCGAGCTATCATAACGGTTGTTGCGCTCGACAACTGTTAACAGCTTTAATTTATTTCTAACAAGCATTAAATTCGCCGACATCCGTTTATTCAAAATCGACATGTCGTAATTTTCTGTTTCTTGCATTGTAAACACAGGTCGCAGGGGCAACATTCGCTGCCTCGGCAGCGAGTATTTTAGGGTGTGGCTTTACATACAAGCTATCTGCCAGTTATAATTAACTGTAGTAAAAATAGCCTGTAGAGAGTGAGTCACTGCATTACAGCAGACGATAGAATGAAGACTCCCTTTACACTGATTATGAACTTCTACTTTTCCTTACAGGTCCCTTTGAATTTCTTTATGTCTTGGACTTATTCCTCTTTTTTTGTTTTTGTGTTCTTTAATTTAAATTCATATTTTCCTATTCGTTGTAAAAGACAAGCACTACAACACTAAATATTTCATTCATAACTTTAGCCAGGAATGTTTCTATTTTCACAACATAAAAAGATAATGTCACAAAATTAATTTGCGATCCTGCTGTAACCTATAAAGCAGCAGATATCTGGTCTGTTTGCTGATACCATGCTATTGTTTTATCTTTGAAAAAGGAGGGAAACTTTCGTAGATTCTTTATAGAAAACTATTATGTGTTGAATTGTTTATAATATTAAAGGAAACATTATTATAAATGGCAGATTCTATTGCAAAGGAAATAATTTAGGCAAAATAGAGCACAGAGGATAAAAAGCTAAACATTTCATAACTCTGTGAGATTAAGCCTCAGTCTTATTGTACATGCTTTCTTGCTGCTGAATGTAAACATTAGCACGTGTTTGTGTTTACAAAAACCGTGTTTTATCAGTAAGACACACCTCCCGGGAAATTCAAATTCAAAATTTTCTGTCTGACAGGTTTAAACTTTTTCTGAGAGTCACCTTTATAATTAATATTTCGCTTAAATTTTTAGATGAAATGTTTAAAAGGCTTACAATGTACATCTGTGAAAAATTTCAAAAAAATTGTTCAGTAGTTTTTTTCAGATTTTGAAAAAAGGGCTCCTTGATGTGTAACATGCATTAAATTATAGAAAAGCCTGCCCAAGCGCCATCTTGAGGTTTATATAGTCCTGTTGCCCCTTAGACTCTTTCTCCGTCGTTATCAGAAAATAAACGACTGTTGTAAACCAAAATCTAGTGGCCTCTGATTGGCTGCTGGATGACATCACACTTGCTCTCTGTATCTTTTTTAAAAACTCTCTCTCATTCTGCTTATAAACAAGGCTTATTGCTCTTCACAATAATTCATGATAAACCTTGACATGGATAAAGGATGATCGAGTAAATATGCACGTAGTATTTGTGATAAAGATTAGAAGAAGTACAGCTAATACTTTTTAAATCAGCAACTGGAAGGTGTAAACAGCGCACTGAACAACATTATATGGCAAACATTGTGCAGAATTTGTGCAACTCGAAGGTTTAACATATCACAGTAATGTAGGCATTCCAAACATATGTAGCCTATGGCATTAAGTCAGTGACCAGGTTAAGTGGCATCAAATTGCTATCAACAACCCAGTTGGGATAATGGTAAACATACATCTGTAATATGACTAAAATTTCTTTGTATTTTTAAACCTAACATTAGCTGGTGTTGTTATGTACTTGTAAACGAGGGGAATACCGCCTAATTTAAACCTCAAGGAAAGATAACTGAAACTCGCTAAGGATTCTCTGGCGGTTATAGCCGCTAGACAAAATTGGTTTACTACTGTCGTTGTCTGCTGAAAGTACAGACATGCGCAGTGAAACAGTCAAGTTGCCATTTTAAGGTACGTGCGCCTTGTACATTTCATTGTTGACCCTACTCAGTTGTGGCGGAGCCTGATCATCGTTATTCTAGCAAATCTTTAGCACTAATCATACGCTCCTGCATGAAAAAGACCCCCAACCTAAAAGTGGAAAACCTAATTTCCTTGCATCAAAATACCTGCATCTATTGAAATCTCTGAATATACTGAATTATTTGCTAATGTTGATGATAGTAACTGTCACAAAGTTTAACGAAAAAAAACACAAATAGTTTCATATGTTTACAGTAATGATATCTGTGCAGGGCAAGTTCGATTCAACCAGCGCGCCAGTCTTTCAACGCTCTCAGCGCTTTGATTTTGTTTAAAGCGCCAAAACAGCAAAATACCCACTATATGTGTAAGAAGCACTACACCTTGTTCTTCAACATATTTGAGCATTGGATAAAAGCGGTTTATCGTTGTAACAAAATTTCCAAGTATGCAGTGTGCAGTGTCTTCTAATATTAAAACCGAAAGAAGGAAATGATAAACTTGGATTCATATTTCTTTCACACTGTGTTATCTTTCTTTAGCAGAATGTATACGAGTATCATCATTCCCAGACTAAATAAAAATACTGCTGCAGTTTAAAATCACTAGTGCAATAATTTATTTCCCAGCCACATATAGAGATTTGATTTAAACGTTAAGAAAAATTTACGGCAATATGTAAAACAATCCCTCGACAAATTAAAAAAGACGCTAAAAATATGAATGTTTCTAGGGAAGTCGTGTAAAAGAACGAAAAAGCTCAGTTTGTTTCTCTTATTTATATCAGTGTGTTCATACTGATTTGACTTCAGGTGCTCTGGATTAAGTAAGGTCATCGAGAACCCACATGTTAGCTTAGCAATTTATTAACTTCTCAGTTGTTATCTTTGGTTGATTTAACCGGTTTGAGCAAGTGTGAGTTTGGTGCACCCAACAACCTTGATTAAAAACGCCAGTGGTAAATTGTGTTGCCACTGACCGTTCCAAGGTGAAATCCCTAAGGTTCTGCATATTTCACTTTTTGATGAATTCAAACAGTAATATGGTGTTCCAATACTTTACCATCAGAACGGGATGAATCCTCACATTCTTTTAGTTTATGGACGCTCCCTGCGAATTCATCGACCTCCCCTTCAGATTTTTCTTTAAATGTTGCCACTGCAGTACTCATCTTATCTGGAAAAAACATTATTTATAACAAATTATGCTCATATCTGGTCTGCAGCGCAGTAAAATGTCTAATTCAAATACAAATAAAAAAGTGTACCCCTTAGTTTTCCCTTATTCATATGAACAACCACATAATATTTAAAGTCTAGTTTATCAAGCTTCAGGTTTAAATCTCAGTGGCAAATTGTTTTTTCCACTGACCGTTTCAAGGTGGTACCCCCTCATGTTTTTGTTTACTGTTTGTGGTTTCTTATTGAAATTAGTAATTTTAATAAACCCATGCTATTTTCTTCCCTACCTTTTTTGGTTGCGTGGGGATGGTCTCTGATTTCTGGGAGTGGACAGTTCAGTTTCGCCTTTTTCAGAAAAGAAACAATTTAAGTCATGAAGCATTTTCATGACTTCCTTAAAGGCATGTATGAAAACACAACGTCCGGCAGCCATATATTTTATAAAACTACACGGCTCAAACAAGTTTGTAAACTCCTGTAAAACAGTTTTGCATTTCAAATCATTTCAAAACTGTATGTTCATGTTTTTCGAAGTTTTCAAACTTTTCCTATGAGAAATACAGAGTAACAAATTATGTTCTCTTAGTGGTCACGTTCTCTCTCTCTCTCTCTCTCTCTCTCTCTCTCTCTCTCTCTCTCTCTCTCTCTCTCTCTCTCTCTCTTGACGGCTTTGGCAACATTGTTAGAGGGGGTTTCTACGTAATCCGAACCTGCCGGAGATCACCGAGGAAGTACGATTGGTCTTCGAAAGCATATGTCACTATCTCGTAATGCTAATGGTATCTGTTTTATACTATTTTTGCTAAATGATTTACGTTGTAAGTGAGACATTAATGTATGTTTTCAACTTTTTCAAGTTTTTTTTATAATACTCAAAAGTCAAATCATAAACTTGTTCATGTTAAGACAGTTTTGAATGATTGAATTAATGTTACGGAAGCGGAAATAGTTTTGTTCAAACAAAGAAAACTAAATCTTAACACTTTCCAGTTACCTGTTTCGAGACGAACTCCAATTATTTAATAACGAGTATGAACTGTAATTCCAGAATAAAAATATTTTCGGAAGCGAAGCAATATTGGAGTTAAGTTAAACTTGTCTAAATAAACAAAACTGACACTAGCAAACAGCAACTTGCGTTCTAATTTAAAGTGACAGATAAGTGATATAATCAAAACAAAAACTAATGATAAAGTTTAGCGGACATTTTTAACTCGGTTATCTAATATACATGCGAAAACTGCTCTACATTACCTTCCGGGGAATCATTTGCCATCATGTATGATAGAAATGACAAGGTCTGTGAAGTTGGCTCTACGCCCTACGTTCTACGTCCTCCATACAAATCTATTTCTACGTTCTCCATACAACAGTCCTACGTCCTACGTTCATTTCTACTGTCGAACCAGCCCTACGTCCTACATTCATTTCTACGGTCGAACCAGCCCTACGTCCTACGTTCATCCCTTCAGTCGACCCAGCCCAACGTCCTACATTCATTTCTACGGTCGACCCAGCTCTACGTCCTACGTTCATCCTTACAGTCGACCCAGCCCTATGTCCTACATTCATTTCTACGGTCGACCCAGCCCTACGTCCTACGTTCATCCCTACAGATGACCCAGCCCTACGTCCTACATTTAACAGTTCGGTCGGCCCAGTCCTACGTCCTACGTTCATCCCTACCGTCGATCCAGCCCTACGTTCTACGTTCATTTCTACAGTCGACCTACTGTTATGTCTTGCATTCATTTCTACGGTCGACCCAGTCCTACGTTCTACGTTTATCCCTACCGTCGATCCAGCCCTACGTCCTACGTTTATTTCTACAGTCGACCTACTGTTATGTCTTGCATTCATTTCTACGGTCGACCCAGTCCTACGTTCTACGTTCATCCCTACCGTCGATCCAGCCCTACGTCCTACGTTCATCCCTACCGTCGACCCAGCCCTACGTCCTACATTCATTTCTACGGTCGAACCAGCCCTACGTCCTACGTTCATCCCTTCAGTCGACCCAGCCCAACGTCCTACATTCATTTCTACGGTCGACCCAGCTCTACGTCCTACGCTCATCCCTACAGTCGACCCAGCCCTATGTCCTACATTCATTTCTACGGTCGACCCAGCCCTACGTCCTACGTTCATCCCTACAGTCGATCTAGCCCTACCTCCTATGTTCATTTCTACAGTCGACCTACTGTTATGTCTTGCATTCATTTCTACGGTCGACCCAGTCCTACGTTCTACGTTCATCCCTACCGTCGACCCAGCCCTACGTCCTACGTTCATTTCTACAGTCGACCTACTGTTATGTCTTGCATTCATTTCTACGGTCGACCCAGTCCTACGTTCTACGATCATCCCTACCGTCGATCCAGCCCTACGTCCTACGTTCATCCCTACCGTCGACCCAGCCCTACGTCCTACATTCATTTCTACGGTCGAACCAGCCCTACGTTCATCCCTTCAGTCGACCCAGCCCAACGTCCTACATTTATTTCTACGGTCGACCCAGCTCTAAGTCCTACATTCATCCCTACAGTCGACCCAGCCGTATGTCCTACATTCATTTCTACAGTCGACCCAGCCCTACGTCCTACGTTCATCCCTACAGTCGATCCAGCCCTACGTCCTACGTTCATTTCTACAGTCGACCTACTGTTATGTCTTGCATTCATTTCTACGGTCGACCCAGTCCTACATTCTACGTTCATTTCTACCGTCGACCCAGCCCTACGTCCTACGTTCATTTCTACAGTCGACCTACTGTTATGTCTTGCATTCATTTCTACAGTCGACTTACTGTTATGTCTTGCATTCATTTCTACGGTCGACCCAGTCCTAAGTTCTACGTTCATCCCTACCGTCGACCCAGCCCTACGTTCTACGTTCATCCCTACCCTCGATCAAGCCCTACGTCCTACGTTCATTTCTACAGTCGACCCACTGTTATGTCTTGCATTCATTTCTACGGTCGACCCAGTCCTACGTTCTACGTTCATCCCTACCGTCGACCCAGCCCTACGTCCTACGTTCATTTCTACAGTCGACCTACTGTTATGTCTTGCATTCATTTCTACGGTCGACCCAGTCCTACGTTCTACGTTCATCTCTACCGTCGATTCAGCCCTACGTCCTACGTTCATTTCTACAGTCGACCTACTGTTATATCTTGCATTCATTTCTACAGTCGACCTACTGTTATGTCTTGCATTCATTTCTACGGTCGACCCAGTCCTACGTTCTACGTTCATCCCTACCGTCGACCCAGCCCTACGTCCTACGTTCATTTCTACAGTCGACCTACTGTTATGTCTTGCATTCATTTCTACGGTCGACCCAGTCCTACGTTCTACGTTCATCCCTACTGTCGACCCAGCCCTACGTCCTACGTTCATTTCTACAGTCGACCTACTGTTATGTCTTGCATTCATTTCTACGGTCGACCCAGTCCTACGTTCTACGTTCATCCCTACCGTCGATCCAGCCCTACGTCCTACGTTCATTTCTACAGTCGACCTACTGTTATGTCTTGCATTCATTTCTACGGTCGACCCAGTCCTACGTTCTACGTTCATCCCTACCGTCGATCCAGCCCTACGTCCTACGTTCATTTCTACAGTCGACCTACTGTTATGTCTTGCATTCATTTCTACGGTGGACCCAGTCCTACGTTCTACGTTCATCCCTACCGTCGACCCAGCCCTACGTCCTACGTTCATTTCTACAGTCGACCTACTGTTATGTCTTGCATTCATTTCTACGGTCGACCCAGTCCTACGTTCTACGTTCATCCCTACCGTCGACCCAGCCCTACGTCCTACGTTCATTTCTACAGTCGACCTACTGTTATGTCTTGCATTCATTTCTACGGTCGACCCAGTCCTACGTTCTACGATCATCCCTACCGTCGATCCAGCCCTACGTCCTACGTTCATCCATACCGTCGACCCAGCCCTACGTCCTACATTCATTTCTACGGTCGAACCAGCCCTACGTTCATCCCTTCAGTCGACCCAGCCCAACGTCCTACATTTATTTCTACGGTCGACCCAGCTCTACGTCCTACATTCATCCCTACATTCTACCCAGCCGTATGTCCTACATTCATTTCTACGGTCGACCCAGCCCTACGTCCTACGTTCATCCCTACAGTCGATCCAGCCCTACGTCCTACGTTCATTTCTACAGTCGACCTACTGTTATGTCTTGCATTCATTTCTACGGTCGACCCAGTCCTACGTTCTACGTTCATTTCTACCGTCGACCCAGCCCTACGTCCTACGTTCATTTCTACAGTCGACCTACTGTTATGTCTTGCATTCATTTCTACAGTCGACCTACTGTTATGTCTTGCATTCATTTCTACGGTCGACCCAGTCCTAAGTTCTACGTTCATCCCTACCGTCGACCCAGCCCTACGTTCTACGTTCATCCCTACCGTCGATCAAGCACTACGTCCTACGTTCATTTCTACAGTCGACCCACTGTTATGTCTTGCATTCATTTCTACGTTCGACCCAGTCCTACGTTCTACGTTCATCCCTACCGTCGACCCAGCCCTACGTCCTACGTTCATTTCTACAGTCGACCTACTGTTATGTCTTGCATTCATTTCTACGGTCGACCCAGTCCTACGTTCTACGTTCATCTCTACCGTCGATTCAGCCCTACGTCCTACGTTCATTTCTACAGTCGACCTACTGTTATATCTTGCATTCATTTCTACAGTCGACCTACTGTTATGTCTTGCATTCATTTCTACGGTCGACCCAGTCCTACGTTCTACGTTCATCCCTACCGTCGACCCAGCCCTACGTCATACGTTCATTTCTACAGTCGACCTACTGTTATGTCTTGCATTCATTTCTACGGTCGACCCAGTCCTACGTTCTACGTTCATCCCTACTGTCGTCCCAGCCCTACGTCCTACGTTCATTTCTACAGTCGACCTACTGTTATGTCTTGCATTCATTTCTACGGTCGACCCAGTCCTACGTTCTACGTTCATCCCTACCGTCGATCCAGCCCTACGTCCTACGTTCATTTCTACAGTCGACCTACTGTTATGTCTTGCATTCATTTCTACGGTGGACCCAGTCCTACGTTCTACGTTCATCCCTACCGTCGACCAAGCCCTACGTCCTACGTTCATTTCTACAGTCGACCTACTGTTATGTCTTGCATTCATTTCTACGGTCGACCCAGTCCTACGTTCTACGTTCATCCCTACCGTCGACCCAGCCCTACGTCCTACGTTCATTTCTACAGTCGACCTACTGTTATGTCTTGCATTCATTTCTACGGTCGACCCAGTCCTACGTTCTACGTTCATCCCTACTGTCGACCCAGCCCTACGTCCTACGTTCATTTCTACAGTCGACCTACTGTTATGTCTTGCATTCATTTCTACGGTCAACCCAGTCCTACGTTCTACGTTCATCCCTACCGTCGATCCAGCCCTACGTCCTACGTTCATTTCTACAGTCGACCTACTGTTATGTCTTGCATTCATTTCTACGGTGGACCCAGTCCTACGTTCTACGTTCATCCCTACCGTCGACCCAGCCCTACGTCCTACGTTCATTTCTACAGTCGACCTACTGTTATGTCTTGCATTCATTTCTACGGTCGACCCAGTCTTACGTTCTACGTTCATCCCTACCGTCGACCCAGCCCTACGTCCTACGTTCATTTCTACAGTCGACCTACTGTTATGTCTTGCATTCATTTCTACGGTCGACCCAGTCCTACGTTCTACGTTCATCCCTACTGTCGACCCAGCCCTACGTCCTACGTTCATTTCTATAGTCGACCTACTGTTATGTCTTGCATTCATTTCTACGCTCGACCCAGTCCTACGTTCTACGTTCATCCCTACCGTCGATCCAGCCCTACGTCCTACGTTCATTTCTACAGTCGACCTACTGTTATGTCTTGCATTCATTTCTACGGTGGACCCAGTCCTACGTTCTACGTTCATCCCTACCGTCGACCCAGCCCTACGTCCTACGTTCATTTCTACAGTCGACCTACTGTTATGTCTTGCATTCATTTCTACGGTCGACCCAGTCCTACGTTCTACGTTCATCACTACCGTCGACCCAGCCCTACGTCCTACGTTCATTTCTACAGTCGACCCACTGTTATGTCTTGCATTCATTTCTACGGTCGACCCAGTCCTACGTTCTACGTTCACCCCTACCTTCGACCCAGCCCTACGTCCTACGTTCATTTCTACAGTCGACCTACTGTTATGTCTTGCATTCATTTCTACGGTCGACCCAGTCCTACGTTCTACGTTCATCCCTACCTTCGATCCAGCCCTACGTCCTACGTTCATTTCTACAGTCAACCTACTGTTATGTCTTGCATTCATTTCTACAGTCGACCTACTGTTATGTCTTGCATTCATTTCTACGGTCGACCCAGTCCTACGTCCTACGTTAATCCCTACTGTCGACCCAGCCCTACGTCCTACGTTCATTTCTACAGTCGACCTACTGTTATGTCTTGTGTTCATTTCTACGGTCGACCCAGTCCTACGTTCTACGTTCATCCCTACCGTCGACCCAGCCCTACGTCCTACGTTCATTTCTAAAGTCGACCTACTGTTATGTCTTGCATTCATTTCTACGGTCGACCCAGTCCTACGTTCTACGTTCATCCCTACCGTCGACCCAGCCCTACGTCTTACGTTCATTTCTACAGTCGACCTACTGTTATGTCTTGCATTCATTTCTACGGTCGACCCAGTCTTACGTTCATCCCTACCGTCGATCCAGCCCTACGTCCTACGTTCATTTCTACAGTCGACCCACTGTTATGTCTTGCATTCATTTCTACGGTCGACCCAGTCCTTCGTTCTATGTTCATCCCTACCGTCGACCCAGCCCTACGTCCTACGTTCATTTCTACAGTCGACCTACTGTTATGTCTTGCATTCATTTCTACGGTCGACCCAGTCCTACGTTCTACGTTCACCCCTACCGTCGACCCAGCCCTACGTCCTACGTTCATTTCTACAGTCGACCTACTGTTATGTCTTGCATTCATTTCTACAGTCGACCTACTGTGATGTCTTGCATTCATTTCTACGGTCGACACAGTCCTACGTTCTACGTTCATCCCTACCGTCGATCCAGCCTTACTTCCTACGTTCATTTCTACAGTCGACCTACTGTTATGTCTTGCATTCATTTCTACGGTCGACCCAGTCCTACGTTCTACGTTCATCCCTACCGTCGACCCAGCCCTACGTCCTACGTTCATTTCTACAGTCGACCTACTGTTATGTCTTGCATTCATTTCTACGGTCGACCCAGTCCTACGTTCTTCGTTCATCCCTACCGTCGATCCAGCCCTACTTCCTACGTTCATTTCTACAGTCGACCTAGTGTTATGTCTTGCATTCATTTCTACGGTCGACCCAGTCCTACGTTCTACGTTCATCCCTACCGTCGACCCAGCCCTACGTCCTACGTTCATTTCTACAGTCGACCTACTGTTATGTCTTGCATTCATTTCTACGGTCGACCCAGTCCTACGTTCTACGTTCATCCCTACCGTCGATCCAGCCCTACGTCCTACGTTCATTTCTACAGTCGACCTACTGTTATGTCTTGCATTCATTTCTACGGTCGACCCAGTCCTACGTTCTACGTTCATCCCTACCGTCGACCAAGCCCTACGTCCTACGTTCATTTCTACAGTCGACCTACTGTTATGTCTTGCATTCATTTCTACGGTCGACCGAGTCCTACGTTCTACGTTCATCCCTACCGTCGATCCAGCCCTACGTCCTACGTTCATTTCTACAGTCGACCTTCTGTTATGTCTTGCATTCATTTCTACGGTCGACCCAGTCCTACGTTCTACGTTCATCCATACCGTCGACCCAGCCCTACGTCCTACGTTCATTTCTACAGTCGACCTACTGTTATGTCTTGCATTCATTTCTACGGTCGACCCAGTCCTACGTTCTACGTTCATCCCTACCGTCGATCCAGCCGTACGTCCTACGTTCATTTCTACAGTCGAGCTACTGTTATATCTTGCATTCATTTCTACAGTCGACCTACTGTTATGTCTTGCATTCATTTCTACGGTCGACCCAGTCGTACGTTCTACGTTCATTCCTACCGTCGATCAAGCCCTACGTCCTACGTTCATTTCTACAGTCGACCTACTGTTATGTCTTGCATTCATTTCTACGGTCGACCCAGTCCTACGTTCTACGTTCATCCCTACTGTCGACCCAGCCCTACGTTCTACGTTCATTTCTACAGTCGACCTACTGTTATGTCTTGCATTCAATTCTACGGTCGACCCAGTCCTACGTTCTACGTTCATCCCTACCGTCGATCCAGCCCTACGTCCTACGTTCATTTCTACTGTCGACCTACTGTTATGTCTTGCATTCATTTCTACGGTCGACCCAGTCCTACGTTCTACGTTCATCCCTACCGTCGACCCAGCCCTACGTACTACGTTCATTTCTACAGTCGACCCACTGTTATGTCTTGCATTCATTTCTACGGTCGACCCAGTCCTACGTTCTACGTTCATCCCTACCGTCGACCCAGCCCTACGTCCTACGTTCATTTCTACAGTCGACCCACTGTTATGTCTTGCATTAATTTCTACGGTCGACCCAGTCCTACGTTCTACGTTCACCCCTACCTTCGACCCAGCCCTACGTCCTACGTTCATTTCTACAGTCGACCTACTGTTATGTCTTGCATTCATTTCTACGGTTGACCCAGTCCTACGTTCTACGTTCATCCCTACCTTCGATCCAGCCCTACGTCCTACGTTCATTTCTACAGTCAACCTACTGTTATGTCTTGCATTCATTTCTACAGTCGACCTACTGTTATGTCTTGCATTCATTTCTACGGTCGACCCAGTCCTACGTCCTACGTTAATCCCTACTGTCGACCCAGCCCTACGTCCTACGTTCATTTCTACAGTCGACCTACTGTTATGTCTTGTGTTCATTTCTACGGTCGACCCAGTCCTACGTTCTACGTTCATCCCTACCGTCGACCCAGCCCTACGTCCTACGTTCATTTCTACAGTCGACCTACTGTTATGTCTTGCATTCATTTCTACGGTCGACCCAGTCCTACGTTCTACGTTCATCCCTACCGTCGACCCAGCCCTACGTCTTACGTTCATTTCTACAGTCGACCTACTGTTATGTCATGCATTCATTTCTACGGTCGACCCAGTCTTACGTTCATCCCTACCGTCGATCCAGCCCTACGTCCTACGTTCATTTCTACAGTCGACCCACTGTTATGTCTTGCATTCATTTCTACGGTCGACCCAGTCCTTCGTTCTATGTTCATCCCTACCGTCGACCCAGCCCTACGTCCTACGTTCATTTCTACAGTCGACCTACTGTTATGTCTTGCATTCATTTCTACGGTCGACCCAGTCCTACGTTCTACGTTCACCCCTACCGTCGACCCAGCCCTACGTCCTACGTTCATTTCTACAGTCGACCTACTGTTATGTCTTGCATTCATTTCTACAGTCGACCTACTGTTATGTCTTGCATTCATTTCTACGGTCGACACAGTCCTACGTTCTACGTTCATCCCTACCGTCGATCCAGCCCTACTTCCTACGTTCATTTCTACAGTCGACCTACTGTTATGTCTTGCATTCATTTCTACGGTCGACCCAGTCCTACGTTCTACGTTCATCCCTACCGTCGACCCAGCCCTACGTCCTACGTTCATTTCTACAGTCGACCTACTGTTATGTCTTGCATTCATTTCTACGGTCGACCCAGTCCTACGTTCTACGTTCATCCCTACCGTCGATCCAGCCCTACTTCCTACGTTCATTTCTACAGTCGACCTAGTGTTATGTCTTGCATTCATTTCTACGGTCGACCCAGTCCTACGTTCTACGTTCATCCCTACCGTCGACCCAGCCCTACGTCCTACGTTCATTTCTACAGTCGACCTACTGTTATGTCTTGCATTCATTTCTACGGTCGACCCAGTCCTACGTTCTACGTTCATCCCTACCGTCGATCCAGCCCTACGTCCTACGTTCATTTCTACAGTCGACCTACTGTTATGTCTTGCATTCATTTCTACGGTCGACCCAGTCCTACGTTCTACGTTCATCCCTACCGTCGACCAAGCCCTACGTCCTACGTTCATTTCTACAGTCGACCTACTGTTATGTCTTGCATTCATTTCTACGGTCGACCGAGTCCTACGTTCTACGTTCATCCCTACCGTCGATCCAGCCCTACGTCCTACGTTCATTTCTACAGTCGACCTACTGTTATGTCTTGCATTCATTTCTACGGTCGACCCAGTCCTACGTCCTACGTTCATCACCTACCATCGACCCAGCTCTACGTCCTACGTTCATTTCTACAGTCGACCTAGTGTTGTGTCTTGCATTCATTTTAGTGTTGTGTCTTGCATTTATTCATTTAATATGTTTCCACAGTAATTTTGAATCCGATTTGTCTTTTATAGCATTATTGTAAAAAATTGTTTTAGCTTGTTCAATAAGTTTTATAGTATTATTACGCCAAACTTTGTAGTTATTCCAATCCTTTTTGGCATGAACTAAATCCCTTCTTTTACGAGCATGTTTAATTTCTTCCGAGTACCAGTCAGGTTGATGTTGTCTTTTTATGCGTTTAACTTTTATCGGTGCGTGTTTATTTAACACCATAGAATATGTTGTAAAAAATATCAAGCGCATGAGAAGGGTACGGTATTGATTCAACATAATCAATGCCATAGTTTAAAAGATCCATATTAAATTCGTTTTCATTACATTTGCTAAATGATCTGTATTTTATCGTGGTATGTTTACTTGGTGAGTTACAACGCATTTGCTTGATTTTTCTGGTAAAACATATTGGATAATCATCGCTCAAACTGATTTTGGGAACAGTTATCTCAATAATATTTTCAGGAAAGGTTGAGTATATGTGGTCAATAATCGAGCTGTTCGCTTCAGTTACCCTGGTTTGGGATTTAACCATTTGCGTCATGCCTAAACACATAATTGTTGCATTACATTTGTTATTTTTAAATCCTTAATCTGGCGAGAAATCAAACTTATTATCCCCAAGAGAATATATTTCATGAAACAATTCCTGTGCTTTAGCTACTAGTTGTTCGTAAGACTCTATCCAAAGTTTAAAATGAAAGGCTTTCCGTTTGGAACAATTATTTCGATAAAAAGTGATACTAAGATATCATTTTCGAGGTCTAATCTTCGCCGATATGAAACATTCTCTTTTATATTTATAAACTACTATTCCACCACCTTGTTTTAAAAATCTGTCTCTTCTTTCCAAATTATACCCATGAATATGAATTTCATCATTTACAGTATTCTCTGTCAAAAAAGTTTCGCATAATCCTAAAACATGAATGGGATCTTCTAAAAGTAATATCTTGATTTCATCCAATTTTGGTAAAATATGTTGAATATTAAGATTAGCTACTCGAAATCCTTTGCTCACTAATTGAAACGGCGAATTTTGTTTTGTGACATTAACAAGGTTTGGAGAGTATGCATTGCGTTCATCGTTGCATGAACTGTTATTACACATTGAATTAGTCTGCTTAAATAATTTAGCATTTAGTGTTTTTCCACCCAAAGAAAAATTACATATACACATATTAAAAAGATTATTACATTCAGAACATAAATCATTAAAAACATTAAAAGGATTAAACATATTTTGATTAGAAATATATCTATTAGATTCTTTGATACTGCTCAGAGTGTCCTAGTACAGTCCATAGTATTTATTTTGATGTGACCTGGAGTTACCTCCAATTCAACAAGTACATTCTGCTGGAGATTAACAACATAACACCAGTTATTGTTAGATTTACAGCGAACTCAGTCATATTACAAGATGCATGTTTACGTTATCCCAATAGGGTTGCTGATACCAATTTGATGCAACTTAACCCGGTCACTTATTTTATTCCACTAACTCAGCTGAATTGCCGAAAACCGTAATTGCTAGTTAATCAATTTTTCAACAGATCGAAATTATACAATTCAAGTTGAAGTCCGGGTTCAGTTATTTCATACTAAGCTGAGTACTCAGTGCCAGGTGTACTCAGTGAAAAAATGAAATATAATTATTTATCGACCGTGAATTATGTATTACTCAGGATTATTTTAAATCGTACTTTATCAGGGAACAAAAAAGTTAACACAGTCTTGAAAAACAATTCCTTCTTTTTCTCTTCACTGTCGTGTAAGGATTTCCGCACGAAACTGTGAGTGCCTTGTGATGGCGACAAAATTAATTTCTAAAATATATGTGTTTTCTAAACGTTTGTTGTCTGTAATCTGTAAAAATACTTCACTCTTAAAAAGGGTGTATCTTTCTCGACAAAAATCCAAAGGTCCTGGGCGGCATCTTACAACAATCCGAGGGGCCATACAAGTCATCAACAATACTTTGTTTGAATCACATTTGAAACACAATACTCAGTTCTATGACAAGAAATGCAATTGGACGCACTTCAAATGAACAACACATTTTATGGATTATGGAAACAACAGTTGTTTCATAATAAAATATGAAACAAAATATCTTACTCGCTTCAGTTTGTTTTAATCCGATTATGTCGTGTATTTCTACCAATAAAGTGCTAAACGGAAAGGCAGTCCAAAAAGGAAGCAATCAATCACCGAAAGAAAAATCATTGTCATCGAATGAACCAAGCATTCCTGTCTTTACGGAACATTATGGATATATTGGAAACAGCAAAACACATTTCTTTTACCTCTTTTATTTCGTCTCCATTTTAGTACTATCACAGGACACTCTAAATTCGGTATAGGGCAACTCTTATGCTTTAGACAGTGCTCTTAAGCTTGAGTCGTAGTTATAAAAAGTTTATA
>JAZAYU010001356.1:0-55788 GCA_038501625.1 Corbicula japonica
GATCTCTAACAGCTGATGGGCGGAAATAGAATCCCATCACTGAAATAACCAATCACAAGCTAGATACAGTTTTAATTGTTGAACCAATCTTATAACATATGCAAATCAATTTATAAATCTTAAGTTACAGAAGCATTTAATTTAAGTCATTGAATGACATATCCACTGGTTAGAGGAAGGCTCACCTTTCACATAATGCTTTTTTGTTCAATAGATTATACATCACAGCAGGTTTTCCTTTGCAAAGCATATATCATGGTATGCAATCTAATGTGTTTTTTTTTATATTTTAAAACAGATTATACTACATTCTTAAAAAAATGTTGTTGATATGATTTTTATCTCAGGGAAAGCCTGCCAACCATGCAAAATTCATAATGCTGGATTTGCCACATTATAACAAATTATTACTGAAGTGTTTAACTAGATGGTCACTGTACATATATCTCCTTTTTTTGAGTGTTGAACAAAAAACTTAACAAAGTCATTTCTTTTCAACAGTACCCATTAATCTTTCTATTTAGAACGTTTGTTTCTTGGTTTGTGATATTTTAAAATATTTTAGAGGGGCAGTGGGGACGAGGGTTAAAGAATTTCACTTGTTTTCTTGAAAAACACAGTTAACAGGTAACTGCACAAAAACAAATGTGCACTTATCTCTCAACTAATGAGTTTAATGACCTGCAAAACACCTGAACCATTCCTCCAAGAAATTCTGCAAACTTCAAGACATGTAACTCATTAAACACTGCCTGCCAGTCCTGTATTCTGTAGTGGGAAGAAGATTTTACCTGGAATCCAATTATACATTCCAGAAGCTGTGGATGAACCACTGTGATAAGCTCAACTAGAATACACATACCGGTACATCTTTAACTTGATTTCCTTATCTTTTTTTCTAAGACAAAAAGAAGTGATGCCAGCCTAATAAGTAATAAATTGTTTAGTTTTTCCAAATTGTTCCTTATATTTTATACCCGAGTCATTGAATCTGAAGTAAATTCCTTTGTGCTGCAATTTTCTACTCTATTACTTTATAATTATGGGATTTTTTCTCATTGACGGATTTCAACAGATGCTGATTCCTGCATTTTGATGCAAGCTGTTTTAAATTTTCTGATGCTCAAGTACAATCATGGCATATAGAATAGAGGGTATAGCAGCAATTTTGATTTTGGCATTTTGTGGGTTAGTTTGGTTATATGTAGTATGTGATTTATACAAACATATTTATGGTTTAAATGCAAAAAAATAATTCTTGAATATCTTTAAAATCTTTCAATGAAATCAACATGAGCATTAAATGAATAAGCCTTGTAAAAGCACTGACAATCCTTGTATTGTAATATAATTATGTATGAGTGAGAAGAAGAATCTATAATACATATGTGAGGCATGACTCATACATACTCTCTTGATAATCCACTTTATACAGTAGCTAACAGTTGGTCAATGTATTTTCTATTGTTTATCATTGTATATTGCTGACAAACAATATTATTTATATACATTTAGTTATGTTATGTTTGTTGTTTTTGTTAAATTTTGTTTACCATTTCTTTTTCACTGATGTGCATTTGTTGCATAGATCATGGAGTTTTCTAAGTATAACAAAGTTGTCTATGTAATGAAAACTGCATTAAATAATATTTTGTTTCTTTGAAAAAAAAAACAACAACACAACAATGTTCAACAAAAAAAAACATTTGCTAAAAATAACTACTATATAGATATTTTAAAAGGTCGGAAATGAGCTTTTATTTCAAGTTTGTTTTTCTTTTTTTTCAATAACAAAAATAATGTGTTTAAAACTTAAATGTTCCAAAGGAACCCCCTATTGTGGGCACTGTTGTTTTATTTTCAGAACCACATCGAAGTTTTATGCCATTAGCAATAACTAACGCATTTTATTAACCCTTTCCTCCATAGATACATCCGTGCTGTCTGATCAGGATCTGCACTGTTCGCTTTTTGATTTGTTAGGTTATTTCTGATCAAAATGCGACCAGTGCAGATCCTGATCAGACGGCACAGATGTGCCGGCTGATCTGGAGCTACACTGGTCGCACATGCGTATTAATGGAGGAAAGGGTTAAAGGTTAAAAGTAATGAACAGGGCAATTTTCAAGGAGCCAAAATCTAAGGATTTATTTTGTTTAAAGCTCAATAATCAGAATGAAGAGTCATACATTAATCCAACGATTTTTACTATCAGAACTTAAAAAACAGATTTAACCTCATTCCATAAAAAAGCAGTATTTTAATAATGTTGCTAATTATCAGTCAGTAGCCTTTATTTTCCTTTTCACTAGTTGTTTAAAATTTTTTTTTTTAGAAATATTACAGGTAGTTTCAGATATAAATAATCACTAAAATCAAAATAAATATTTTAATATTTTCATGTTCATTTATGATTTACAACTTTACCATCATCCTGCATCATTTATTTTTTTATAATAACGTTTGAACATACTAGCATTGAAATTTTCATGTTGAAGTGAAAAAAAAAACAACAAAATTTATATTGGAACTATTTTCACCACATTTTTGAAAATAACTGGTTGACATGTAATGGACAGACACTGATTAAAAGTCATGCCGTATGTAAAATGAATCAGTGCTTGGAGTCAAATTATTACATAACAGTGACAGCTAGTTATGCCAAGCCTCTACAAGTTTAAATGACATATAGACTCAGCGAATTAAATTCATTTTCCTTAATCTAGCGACAGCAACCATAGGCACCAGGCGATCATTATCATGCAGAATGATGATTAAGTTTAGCGCATTTACACCAAGAATCAGACACATTTATGGTACCAAGTTGTTTATTAAAATATTTAAGCATACTACAGGCTTTTCAAACATCGAGGCAGTAGGCTTTCAAATATGGCATCCTGGCTTGAATGCCAGACATTTCATCCCCCAAGACGTTTCAACCCCAAACCTGTCTTGTCACTCTTGGTCAAGATATTTTAAACCCTAAGACATTATGACCCTAAGACATTTCAACGCTAAAACAATTTAACCCCCAAGCTATTTCAAGTTCAACCCCTGGATATTTCACCAACGTTATATTACTTTGTTTTACATTTATCGAAAACAGGCAAGCAAGTTCAACATTAATAGCAAAATGTATTCTCTTTATATGACTAGATATTATAAATGAGATTTCTGACAACGCGGATGAATCGTGATTTGGCTACGATATTTCAAAAACGGTCATAATCAACTGTCGCCAACATGTGGGCGGAGCTGACACATGTATCCACCAGTTCTTGTTACCGATTGGTTAACTCACAATGCTGGTGATGCTGTCAATTATCAGTGTGATCAGCTGTCGCTTGTTTATTCATAATAAAGAGTTTTCAAACTGATAATGCAATAATCAGGAACAAAAGTCGCTGCAGGAGATAAGGCATGTCGGACAAATCATGGCATGTGGCAAATTGGGTCCTGAAATAATGGCTTGTTGCATGCGACTCGTTAGCGATAATGGCCTGGGGGAAACCCTGAATGTCTTGGGGTCGAAATGTCCCAACGGTGTGGGGTTGAAATGTCTCAGTGCTGGTGTTGAAATGTCATGGGGTTGAAATGTCCTATAAATTATCTTTGGGTCGAATTGTCCCGGGGTTGAAATGTCTCACTCCCCCTGGTTAATAAGCTTGAGAAGGTCCTATGGTATCTCAGAAGACCTTATTACCTTAGTAAGAATTGGGCTAGAATGCAGTTTACCGGTACGGATGTTTACATAGAGCTTGCGTAATAGTTATATATTAGTTATATAATGCAGGCGGGGGCGTGGGGGCGGCATCCCCCATTCACCACTATATTTTGAACTAACTGTTCAATGAATATATGATTAATAATGCCAGCGGGGTTATGGGGCGACAACAGCCGTACCGGTAAACTGCAGGTGTCCCAAGAATTAGTCCAAATAATTGTACTCTAAAAGGTGGATATTGTGCTATTTTTTTGCTGGGTCAATATCCCCCTTCAGAGTACAAACCAAAATAGACCAAAACTGTGGTGGAAAAGTTGTCTTCTTTGCGTATGTAATGCCCAACGAAATCCGTTGGGCACGATTTATGGCTAAAAAATTGGGTTTTACCTGCATAATTTTTACATGTACAGAAAGCTTGTAATTTTCTGCATCAGATGAGACATCTATAAAGAAAATCCATTCACGCAATCGTTCACATCGGCAGTTAAACTTTCAAACTGATTTAACACGGTAAAATCTACCTAGCTCTACCATATTGGATATCGACAGCTGATGTAAACACGGCGCTACTATATGATAACCTGTACTGCGCGTAAGCGTTAAACGCCGTTTTACACATTTTAGTCAAGATTGATCAATTCTTGTCAATTACAAAATACTTTATTTTCTTTCCGGCAAAAAACACTATGATTTCTTTTGTCAAAAATATGAGAAAAAAAGGAACTCACTAATAACTTATAAACCTTTAATACAAAAGATTTTTTAACGTTTACTTGAACATGTATTTACCGGCACTGCACATTATTGATATTAAATTTAAACAACATTAAACAAGTACAAGTATCACATGTTATGACTCTGTCGACTGTTGCACATAATATCTTGTCAGAGCTGATGTTTTTTGTAATAAAGTTCTATAGTTTCAGCGTTTTTTAAAACAATAAGCGATCTCTAGCGTCCATTTTCCCAGTACAAACACAAACAGCTGCACAACTTTTGCAACAGTTACATAATGAACATGTGCAAATATGACTAGTTTTGTCACAGTTGGCCGTTGCTCGGGGTAATTTGTCTGAGCTCATGCATTTTGTTAACAAGTTTTTTAAGACATTCATTCGAACGCAAGACTTACTGATACAAATGTCCTTCATTATTTCATCCGTAATACTTTTCATCATAGACCTTGGATTCATAGACCTTCCTAAAGTTTCGTCAGTGACAAAAATAAACTACACAAAATTTTCAAATAGAATTAAGAAGTTGTCAAAAAGGTTGGACAAGGCGAAACGGGTTGCGCTGTAAATGTTGTCATGTAAATACTTGCGGTTATAGAGTCAAATTGGTCAGAGTAAAGAAATAAAACTATACGACGAATTACAGTCTTGAAAGTTTTGATCACTGTTGTATATACTTTATTAAAAATGCTCTGAGTTTGTTGTAGTTTTTATTGTTGATAAACGAAAATACAGGCTTGTTCATATCATCATAATGCACAAGAAAAACACCGATCACAGCCTACCATCTCCACCCCTGTCAGATTATTTCTTTCTTTATTAAAGCTACATTTTGTAACCAGAATGCCGGTTTAGAACTAAATCGTTAATATAACGTAAATGAAACTATAAATCAGTTGCAACTTCTTCTTTTTGCTTAATAAACACGCAAGAGATCAAACATAAATTTCACGTTTCGAATATATTTACCACGTACACCCTCCTTTACTGTACATAATTGTTTTGAAGAAAGATCTTAATTTCATTGGTTAGCGTGTTGGATCGAAGCTCTGCCCCGCATGGCGATGTAAACCTGAGACGGCGATTAAACGGTAATGGGTTTAACAGAAATTTTTCACAAAATATAATATTTTAGTATTTATTTTGATCACAGATGTGTTTTAAAACAATAAGTGAACATGCTTGTGTACAGATTTTAAGGAAAAAAACAGTAAAACTCGGGTTCTTAAAAATCTTAACCCTCGCCGATTTCCACCACAGTTTTGGTCTATTTTGGTTGAGACGTAAAGGACTGACATCTGTAAAAAGTCAGCATGATAATGGGTCTGTGCTTGCAGTCGAATTATTGAGACTACCCAAGAATTGGACCTCCCTCACTCAGTCACTGCAATACTTACCCTTGGTTTAAATCATTTTCTGTATTATCTAGCCATACTCTAACATGGAAGGCATTGCCCTCTCGCACCTTCGAAAATATGTCATCCATCTAACTGTATTCAGTTCTTTCGCTTATAAAGAAAAACACCGAGAAATACAACTGTCAAAAGAAAAACATTCCCTCTATGGGGCCCCTAAACCACTTCAATTTTATTGTCCTTTTATAGCAGTTTTCTTTCATTTAATAAAATTCACATGGTGATCGTCGAAACATTAACCTAGTTTTTGCACGTTCCGATTGAACTTGTTTTGAAATGAAATAGAAAATCCTTGTTAAATCCAAAAAGTTTCTCCAGGTTTACGGTTTAGTGAAGAGTTGTCCTTCCCAACATTCCACATTCAAAATGGCAGCGCCCATGCAGTGAGAAAACTGGTAGGCTGGCAATGTACAACGTTTGGCCTCAAAAACAATTTTAGCGTTTTTCATACGGTAAAAAAATCAACAAATGAGAGAGATATAGAAATTTGACATTTTAATACTTTGATCGTAGAGACTACACACTCAGTCTCACTTAAGTGCGACAAACGCACAGTAGAAAATAGTAATTTTCAAGTTCTCCAATCTATATAATCTATATACATTTTTTGATAAATATATGTCTGTATGTGCTAAATCTGAAGTTTGACCAGTACAAGTATCGTACTTTGTGAGTTATTAGTGTTTGTGTTAAGGGGCTATAACATATTTACAGCCATTTACGAGTCTTAACCTTAAATAATCGTGCTTGAATAAAAATATTTTAACAACAGGGAATGAAATTATATTTTGTATTTCCATCAAATAGATACCCGTCGCCATACGGATCAGAAAAAAATTTAAAGCTTGAACCATATTAGAAAATAACAACGTGAATTCAACTTTTTTATTCTATGAAACCTGGATATTGTTTTTTCAATTATAAGTAAACAGTTATCGAACAATTATTTTAATTACAGCATATCACTAATCGGTTTAACATGGTGAAAGTATTGTCCTTAACAAAAGATAAGATCACGCTAATCTGTGCCTGTTACTTTTCAATCTTTTTCCAATTATGTTGGTATGAATGTCCCGTATCTTGTGTGATTTTGTCCCGTACATGTACTAGCAGTGTAATTGTACATTGTAAACAAAATAACCAGAATGTGTTGTTATAAATCATATAAGTGTTTATTATTGTACAAATCGTTCACTCTTTTAATGTTTTTACCAACACAAAACAACTTAACTTTCGTTCATGTCAGTTGCGTCAAATATTAATTAAAAACCTAAACAAAAAACTTGTCTGAGAAACTTTTAATACTTAAGAAACGTCGATCATCGCTATAAAAGCATTTTGACACCAAGATGTAGTAGGCATTAATTTCAACATCCTTTAAGAACGCCAACTACCTTTACTATGCTTCCATTACGGTAACATTTATAGCTACTGTCGTTGTCCCGTATCTGGTAACAGTTTGTACCTAACACACCACCTATCTGTTTAAGTTTTGTTAACTATGTTGTACTTTCTTACAAAAGATGCTGTATCATAATTTACACTGAACATCCTCCATGCGCTGTGATTTTGCCATTTTACAAAAATAAAACGAAAATATCAATAGAAACTAGGGGTGGCAACGAGTACTCGTGTAACCGAGTACTCAGTCGGTTCTCCGAGTATCGAATACTAAATATACTAATCGAGTAATCTCTGTTCGATAAAAAGTTGTCCATTTGTTTGGTTTTAAATTTTTTTTGATATAAACTAATGATGGTAAAGAATTAGCTGCCAACGGAAAATGATACTTGAACATTTCTTCTCGCACTCATGAATGTGCTATAAATAGGATACTTTTATTTCATAACAAAAAAATAATCATGATAATATAACACAATTTTCATTTTCATTATATTAATTGATATGGTGTATGTAGTACATAAATACAGATAAAAATTTGTAGATGTACGAACACGAACTGAATTCATAATGCATACACACTCTTCCAAAACCGTTAATAATCTTTCGAGTACTAGATAGGATGATTATCCGAGTACTCGGGTATTAATTTTACTACTTGTTGTTACCCCTATTAGATACATTTAATATACCAGATTTATTCATGTAACTTTTGAAAAGGAAATATGTGAGACAGAGACAGACGTACGGACAGACGAACGTACACAAAGACATGTAAGACAATTAAGGATTAGGAATTGATAAATAGTAAAGTCACAAATTATTGCACAGAAAATGTATTCTTATATAAAGTACAGCAAGACACGCTGATCAATACGGGACAAGATTTAAAACATGGATTTCTAAAAAAAATCTGAAGATTGTATAAAGTATTACCTATTACCTTTCTGATATTTAAATTTTTTATCAAATTATTTGAAGGTATTTAAGGAGAAAAAAAGTAAAAAATAATCTTAGAAAGTAAACAATAGGCAGCAACACATTTCATTTTTGACGATATTACCCATTTCGGTAATGAAATGTCACGCAAGAAGAAACAAAGAAAAAAAAAACAGGTAACATTTATACCTTTATGTACTTTTTTCAAAGTCAGTTTGAGTTTTGACATCTTTCACGGTAATACTGTCTTATCAGGTCATGATCAAACACCTATGTATATAAAACAAGGTACGGGACACAGTAACAAGGTACGGGACATCATATGTCATTCTCTTTGTGTAAGAAGTATGACATAGGCAGTATTTAAGATAGTCTTCAACGAATTATAAGCAGTGAATTTAAAAGGGAACTTTGAAGTTCAGGAGCTACCTTTCTGCTGTGAAGTTTACCAGTTGATATTGGCTACAAATTCTCTATTTATCACAAAACATCCGCAATTCAAACAATATATGGCGGTATTAAACAACTAAATATGGAGAGCGAGTCTAATGACATCACCAGAGCTTAAACATTAAAAGACACTAATGAATTGTGTTAACGGCGACCGAAAATGCTGTATTCGTCTCGTATCTGGTCTGTCCCGTTCCTGTTTCATTTCTCGAATGATACGTTAATAATTTTAATCAAAAGTCATTTTTTAATGATCTGTAACTATAAGTAAATAGAATAATATGTAATCTTTAAATATAATTAACCCCATTACTTCTATCTGTAAATATAACACGACAGTACTTGTACAAAGCACTGTCTCGTATCTGTTTCCATCAAAATTACGCAGAACGTTTTCGGAAAACATGACGATTTACACAGACCCGCAAAGTCAAGTTGGGGAAAATACATTTTTCTTCGGAAAGAATATTTAAAAGCATTCGAAACGTAAATTTGATTTATAATATATACAAGTAGCTTACAGTTTTAGTGTTGATATATATTTGGCCTCGTATCTTGCTTGAAGATTGAAGACATCTAAATTTCAAGGACTTTAAAAATATACTTATCGTGCCTTCTGGAATCTTGATATTTATAGAAAAAATGCATGGTGGAAGTGTACAATGAGCAAATAATTTTTCTGATTAGACTTTAATAAACAGCTAATAGATGCCTTAAAATGTAAAAACTTTTCATGAAGACATGCTTATTTTGTCTCCATGGTCTTAAAGTAATATTATACCATCTTATAAATCTGCAGGGGATACGATTTATATTGCGTTTATATTTTGCACATGGGTTAAGGCTATGCAGAAACATATTTGGAATAATTAAAATTGCAGTAAATGCAATATTACAGTATCAAACATAGTGAAGACAGCAAATGTCGCACTTAAGTGAGACTGAGTGTACAGTGGCATTCACTTATACAGTGGCATTCACTTATTCAGCTCAAACGTTCCCAAGTCAGAACGTCCCAATTTTTGGCAAAAACGTCCCCAACTGAAAATGAAAATTGCATACCTGTGGTATTTCGCCAGGATTCAAAATAATTCCACTATTTTTTATCTAGATCCCATTTTACGATATTGAAGATTGAAATCCTGATATTGGGTCTTGGTTAAAAAGATCTAGATCTACTTAAAATCTAAACACGCCAAATACACAGTTATGTATCTTGCACTAAATGGTTGTGTAAAAAACATTCTGAATTCATCTTATTACTGTCACTGAGAGGATTAGGCCTATTTACATTTTTTAGAGACACATGGTAATAATGTAACATGTCGTGTCAGGTGTACTTGGTTATGGGAATAATAACAAATGGGGATTCTCAATTTGGACGGAGTACAAAACAACCATTGGTAAACCAAACCAAACATATAAGTCTTAAACTTCATTTAGTCACATTATAAACCACTGTGTATAACAGTCTCACAAATGATCCGTTCATTTACCAAGTGTTACAAAGTGCGAACGAATGTCAAGAATAACAAAGGCACCCAAACACTGTCACTCCAAAGTGACCCTCTCAATTTCAAATAGCTCAATCGGTTATCAAGCCACAGTTCATACACTGTGCACTTTGCTCAACTGTAAGCGCCAAAGTCGCCTTACCAGTTGTCATTTAGCTACCGTACCGAATAGGGTAAATCGCCCTCTCGTAAAGTGTCTGATCGCAACACTATCTTATTCAGGACCTAGCGTCCACCTTGTTGTATTGCAAAATACCAACTTTTCCTGTTTCACCAGAAACAGAACCAGCCCGGTTAGCTCAGTAGGTAGAGCGTCCGCTTCCGGACTGGGAGGTCGTGGGTTCGATCCCCGGCCGGGTCATACCAAAAGACTTTAAAAATGGTAGTAATGGCATTACGACCGCTTCGGCGGGTGTCGGTATAGGAGGACCCGCAAGGAGATCCGAAGTCGGAGGTGCTGAGCCTGCAATATGGCGGTCTCCTATCCAAAAGCGCAGCACCACGCTTACACGCCGAAAAGGTGAACGTGTAACGTAGTGGTTAATTCTTACAAAGGTCTCAGGGTGTAATAAGACAAACACTAGTTAAGGCATCGCCACACTCCTCCCAATCCTATTCGTCGATAAAATAGAAATCATCAAATCTAAGTAATGACAAAATGCCATTCAATGAAACTTTGCACAAATGAAGGTTACTTATGTATCTTTATTTTGCATACAGTAAGATAAAATAGAAAAGTAAAGAAACAAAGCTAGACCTAAAAATTCCTTGAATTCTATTTACATAAATTCACAAAAACTAGGCGATGCAGAACATAACTTTAAATTCCCTCGTGAGCGCAATGATACTGACAAGAAAATGTTGTGTACTTTGTAAAAAATGTTCAACTATTAAAAGAGAAATCAGTGATTGTCATCAGTTTACGCGACCAGGAAATTGAAGGTCAAACACACTTTTACTAATATCTCGTAAAGTTTACATAAGTAAATCATGAGGACACAATAAATTGTTGTCAGTATCATATTACTCATGTGGGCATTTAAAATGATGTTTTGTGTTCTTTAGTTTTTAGCTCGACTATTCGAAGAATAGGGGAGCTATCCTACTCGCCCCGGTGTCGGCGTCGGCGTCCGTTAAACAAAAAATGCACTTTGGTCCATTACTTGAAAACTACTTATGATATCAACTCGAAACTTGGAATATATATTCACCATCAAATTCTACATCATTACCAACAAGACCCAAAACTCTGCTTCCAATATTTTTCAAGTTATGCCCCTTTTTCACTTAAATTTTGCGTTAAGGAAAATATGCACTTTGGTCCATAACTTATAAACTACTTGAGATATCAACTTGAAACTTGGAATATATATTCACCATCAAATTCTACATCATTACCAACAAGACCCATAACTCTGCTGTCAATATATTTCAAGTTATGCCCCTTTTTTCTTATATTTGGTGTCCAGCAAAATATGCATTTTGCCTCTAACTTTAAAACTAATTGAGATATTGTCTTGAAACTTGAAATATATTTTAACCATCAAAATCTACATCATAACCAACAAGACCCATAACCCTTCTTCCAATATTTTTCAAATTATGCCCCTTTTTCGCTTACATTTTGTGTTAAGCAAAATATACAGTCGGCCCTTAACTTCGTTATGAATGGAGGGATTTCAAAATAACTTGGCACAAATGTTCATCATGACAAGGCGGTGTGTCGCGTACAATACCCATGCCTGTAGGTCCAAAGTCAAGGTCACTGTTACTAAAAATAGAATTTTCTTGCAAAATCGTGTCCGCTCTGTAACTTTGTTATTTCTTATTGGGTTTTTAAATAACTTGGTATAATTGTTCACCATATCAAGACGGTGTGTCACGTACATGCCCAAGCCTGTATGTCAATGGTCAAGGTCACTGTTGCTAAAAATAGAATTTTCTTGTCTAGGCTGTTACTTTGTTATGAATGGAGGGATTTCAAAATATCTTGGCACAAATGTTCACCATGACAAGGCGGTGTGTCCGCACAATACCCATGCCTGTAGATCCAAGGTCAAGGTCACTGTTACTAAAAATAGAATTTTCTTGTCCAGGCTGTAACTTTGTTATGAATGGAAGGATTTCAAAATAATTTGACACAAATGTTCACCATGACAGGGCGGTGTGTCACGTACCATGCCCATGCCTGTAGGTCAAAGGTCAAGGTCACTGTTACTAAAAATAGAATTATCTTGTCCTGGCTGTTACTTTGTTATAAATGGAGGGATTTAAAAATAACTTTGCACAAATGTTCATGAAAAGGCAGTGTGTCCGCACAATACCCAAGCCTGAAGGTCCAAGGTCAAGGTCACTGTTACCAAAAATAGAATTTTCTTGTCCAGGCTGTAACTTTATTATAAATGGAGGGATTTCAAAAAAACTTGACACAAATGTTCACCATGAAAGGGCAGTGTATCGCGTATTATTCCCATCATTGCACTTAAGTGTCTGAAAATGATGCATAGCGGGGCATCCGTGTCCTATGGACACATTTCTAGTTTCACTTATATTTTCACTTAAGTGCACTTCATCGATAACTTTGCAAATACTTAAGGTATCAACTTCAAACTACCATTATATTTTCATTTCAGTTCTTTTTCTGTAACATTACTGAAGTGATTGATATTTGACTAAAAGTAAATGTCTCTAATAAAAAATTACTAACAAGTTTTCTAACAAATTCAGAAATATTTCATAGTTATTCCCCTATTCAGTTTAATATTTATGGTACATTTAGGAATTATTTCTGTTATTTGAAAAGAATTTCTCCCGTACCATTCACTTGTAAATATTTTTCCTGATTGCACATGAATGTATGGCCATAGTTGTTATTGTTTTAATCTTCAAATTGCATTTGTTTCAAATGATTCGAATAGTCGAGCATGCTGTCTCCTCTGACAGCTCTTGTTGTGAATTTATGTAAATAGAAGTTGAGGGAATTTTTAGATCTTGCTATTTTTCTTTACTTTTCTAATATGTCTTACCATTTGTAAAATAAAGATACATTAATAACCTACACTTGTGCAAAGTTTCATTTAACAGCATTTTGCCGTTATTGAGATTTTGATAATTTTCTTTTTATCGATGAATAGAATTGGGAGGAGTGTGGAAGGCCCTTAAGTTCCGAAATAACTTTATATATCTTAAGCTTTTAACAGTTTATTTAATGTTTAAACCGACTTTCTAAAACATAAACAGTTCTTTCTTATAAGTATAAATATTCTAAGTGTCTTTCTAAGTGTCATAAGTTTGTCTTATTTAAAGTTTAGCAATTTAGCCACGAGACTAACATACCGTCCGCCTAAAAGGCATTATGTGGCTCATTCCGGCCATACGGCCGTTCTCTCTGCCAAATTCCAGATAAAATATCTGGGTTTTTTTATACCTTACACTAGACTGTTCGTGACTGTATTACATTTTCAAGATGACAGTTTGACACGGAGAATATATAAAACTACAGCAACAGTTATATAACGTCTTGCTTAATCATAACAAGATCGAGTCCAATGTAATTAAAAGTTACAAGTGAAGACATGAAATGACCTGTGGCTAAAATACCTACAAGATTTTTGATGTTATCCAGAAAAGGATATTAGTCTTAACAAGGCCCTTAATAAATATTTTAAAATGTAATTGTTTAACAACTAATATGTTTGTAAATTATTATCATAATTTTCCTATTACATTACAAATCCCTTCCTTTCTTTACAAAAACCAGAAAAAAATTAGAGGGTCGTATAACAGATTTCAGCCAGAAGTATCAGTTTTGTATCAGTATTAACCAGTCAGAAAAAAAACTCAATTCGGAAATAAAGTATGTAATATTAAATAACATTTTTGTGTGGTTGTGTTTCAGACCGAAATAATATATTTCCGTTTCAATGTAATATTAATTTTTCGTTACAATATAGATACTACTGCCTGCAAGAAGCATTCATATATATTATATAATAAAAATTATGTGCGTGTAGAGGAAACCCTAATAATAAATACTAGTACATATGTATGCCTTACGTGATGTTCGGTTTCAAAGACATACAAGAATAAGTAAATTTTCATTAAATTTAAAACACGGAAAGTCACTAATATCACGGTGGAATATGAAAATCACATCTTCATAATATCACAACACTTCTGCAAACATTTGTACATGTTGATTTCTTTTCCGTGATCTCCTCCGTGCGTCATTTGGGTTTCCTTTTCTTGCATGACTACCATTTAAAAACGCATATAAATTCTGTAAATAGAAAGAAAATGTAGAGCATCTGTATATAACAAAATATTGTTATCATGCATTTACAATTTAGTTAATCTGTAATTAAAATTGTACATATTTTTAGGGAAAAGCTCATTTTTCCAATTTCCTTCATATTTTACCAAAAGCAAACTGAACTGAGTGGTTAACATGTTCAAAACATTGTAATTGTCTGCATAATTAATCAGAGAAACATTCTGTGTGTTTAAATGATGAAAATACTCAAGGCATCTGGAATATGGAATTTGCGTTAAAAAGTTATTGTTAGTTGTTCGAGTATTCTGTGTATAATTTAAAAAATAATAACCATTGTGGAAATCATAATTACTACGTATGATAGTATTATTAATTATGGAACGATACGAATTATGATAGTACTGCTTCCTCATCTCCCTGCATGCCAAGTTCATCTCAGGATTCTTCCGCACAATCGTTTCGTCATGCCAATCATAGGAAGCGTCACGGAATCGAAGTCGTTTTTTATTCCATCAGCGTCTCACCGGGGACAGATCGTGAATTCTTGCTTGAGTGAAAATATCTCGTCGTCGTCTGTTATTTGTGAATAGTTGAATTTCTGATCACTTGTACTGTTACACTTCTTGAGATGTTGGCGAATAACCTCAAGATGATGTCACTTGGAAATATCCACACTATAAAAAATGTCAAGCTGGAAAACCTAATATTGTTAATATATTTGCTGGAATGTCAATTTTATGTTAATTGTCCAAAAGGTAATTCCATTCTCTGCTTTCCCGACTGGGTAGAAGATTGACTCGTTCATTGGAGCATACTGACGGGAGAGCAACATGACCCAGCTGTAACATCATGCTCCGCGATTTGTTCCTAGCCAATTTAACCCGCTTCCGCACAATGACACATTTCACAGGCATCACTTACCCCATTTAATAAATACCCATTGAATAATTTAATTTTAAATAATCCTAATAAATGTTGTGTATGCATTAAAATGTACCCAATGAACTTGTGCCGTAAAATGAAAATATGTTACCATGTAAACTATTTATGCGTAATGAAAACAAAAATCTTAGAAAAAGCGAAAACCATACACTCCGTATTCATGGTACGTGAAATAATGAAAAATCATTTTAAAAGAAAGAGTACATACTTATATTGACAAGCATACTTCATCAGACATACCGCCGCTCAGACAGAAAAAATACCTTAAATGACACGTGCATAAGGACGCACACCTTTAAGATAAACAACATCGATTAATCGCATATCAATAACATTATTTCAAAATACGTGCCTACAAGCACACAACGATTTAAATCGATGACAGTGATATATAATCGCGAAACGTGCTGAGACCGCACAACTTAATTACAAGTCACGTGACAATTATTCTCAAAAATTGATATCATCGTTAGAGCACTCGCGCCCAATACTTCAAAGTAACGTACACATTAATGTGTAGCCCGAAATGTAGGAAGACACACCCGTACATTTTCAAAAAAAAGGCTTACCGCTAATCGATTCAGCAACAAAGCTGCATACGTTTTACTTAAGTCAATTAATGCCATCGCGCATTTTCACGGTTTACATCAGTATACTACATTACTGAAACGCGAATCATAGACATAAACATAGACATAGCCAAAGGCATGAAAATAGCCATAGGCATAAACATTGTCATAACATCGACTTCCGGTACTCTCGGAATCAACTAAAATTCATCGCTTCAAAATCGCGGTCAACAGTATTTATTGTTTTCTTCTCAAACATATATACATATATACGTATCCGATACGCTCGGAAAAAAACTAATAAACAAAGATTGAACAGTCTCAACGCTTGCAACGCGACAGTTACATCACATAATCTAGTAGTAATACCTTGTACCAGCAAAAAAACCAACCTATCATTCATGTACAACACTCATACCAAAATATGTTTAATACTTTTCTTTTTTTAAGCTGATAGTTAATACCAAAATATTTTTTCTTAATTTCATGATTTTCCTTTAGTTCATTTTTCTTTTTTTTAAAAATATTTTTGTGCATTTTTTCTATTTTTTTAAGCTGGTAGTTAAACTATACAACCAGTGTTTCGGAATACCGGTATTTATATTACTGAAAGACATCAAAAGTTGTCTCCTTATCTCCTTTAAAAAAACTAAGCAGTTAATGATTTATGCCAAAATCAGACCTACAACCGTTGTTTTCCTAAAATTTTTGAGAAATATTGGAAATTACAACAAAAATGTGTGTGCAAAAAAAATTTTTTAGATTTTTAAATTTCACTTGAACTAATATACCACGTAAACTTGTCTTGTTTAACGTTTTAAGCAAAAACAATTTTTTGTTAACAAGTTTTCACATTGATTTTTGAAAATCTTTTATTAAGTAAAGAACAAATAGAGCCTAAATTAATAACTGATCTAACAGTTAAATTTTCAAAAATTACTAAACAACAATTTGGCACCTTGACTAACATTTTTGATCTCCAAAAATAAATATCTACAATCCAAAAATAACCCCCTTCCCCAGTATTATCTTTAAAAGAAAAGCCTACATTTTTTTAATTTTAATACCAGTTCCGTGTATCATGATTGGATTAAGATTTTATTAGCAAATGGAACTAACCTGTAAGCCTCCATTGTGACTTCTGCGACATTCTGCGTCATTCTGATTTACTGGCATGACGTAAGGTGGATTCTTCTGCGCTGTGTCGTATAGTAGTTTTCCTCCTCGTTATGCCGCGACGACCACTAGAAGTAAGATCCTGGCACTGGGCGCCACGAAGAAGACCTTGTAACATAGTGGTTAATTCTTACAAAGGTCTCGGGGTGTAATAAGACAAACACTAGTTAAGTTCCGAAATAACTTTATATATCTTAAGCTTTTAACAGTTTATTTAATGTTTAAACCGACTTTCTAAAACATAAACAGTTCTTTCTTATAAGTTTAAATATTCTAAGTGTCTTTCTAAGTGTCATAAGTTTGTCTTATTTAAAGTTTAGCAATTTAGCCACGAGACTAACATACCGTCAGCCTAAAAGGCATTATGTGGCTCATTCCGGCCATACGGCCGTTCTCTCTGCCAAATTCCAGATAAAATATCTGGTTTTTTTTATACCTTACACTAGACTGTTCGTGACTGTATTACATTTTCAAGATGACAGTTTGACACGAAGAATATATAAAACTACAGCAACAGTTATATAACGTCTTGCTTAATCATAACAAGATCGAGTCCAATGTAATTAAAAGTTACAGGTGAAGACATGAAATGACCTGTGGCTAAAATACCTACAAGATTTTTGATGTTATCCAGAAAAGGATATTAGTCTTAACAAGGCCCTTAATAAATATTTTAAAATGTAATTGTTTAACAACTAATATGTTTGTAAATTATTATCATAATTTTCCTATTACATTACAAACGCCAAAAAAACCCAACAAAAAACAAAAACAAAAAAACCCCAGAAACAGAAGCCTGTACATGCTAGTATGGATGAGGTAGCCAGTGTCACTGCACACATTTATATAACCGATAGCACTGTCCACTTGGTCTAAGGACAATTAGCTGGCAATTACGCGTACTGAAGTTCCTTTTGACCCAAGTGTTCCACTACAAACACAAAGTGCCTTACAGTTGTTCACAATTAATTCACAAAGTTCCAAGCTCATTGCACCTTTCAACACAAATCGCTTAAGGCCCTCTAGCAAGTTATCTGAGGCGATCCCACATTTTCGAACGTGTCATAGTGTACATAATGTATTGTCTTGTACATTTGAAAATCATCGTTGGAGTTGTTTTGTTCTCCGTCCAAATTGAGAATCCCCATTTGTTATTATTCCCATAACCAAGTACACCTCACGCGACACGATACAATAAACTGATTATTTATAGGATAATTGATTGTACACTATCTAATATCTAACTGTAAGCTAAAATTTGAAATAAGTAAGTAAATTTAACCCTTTAACCACTGCATTAATTTTATGAATTCACCTTTATTTCAATTTGATAAAGTCCATTTATTTTTCGTAGGGATGTTTTAGAGAGGTGTATAAACTGAAGAGAGTAAAGCCTGAGCAACAGGATGAAAATTGTTGCAGAGGCAAACTATGTGTTTAGCACTCTAAGAGTTCAACTAAGTGAATAAACAGTTTATTGTTATATTTCACAGATTGAAAGTTGGTGATGGAATTTGAGTCAGAAGATTGGGACATTGGTCAGGAAGCCAGTGAGCTGGACAGGAGCTTGTTCCATGCCAGGAATGAAAATGGCAAACAGGTTTGTACGGCAACCCTCGTCAAGTCCACCAATTTGCTGTTGGTCCAAGATTTTATAATCCCACTTTTATAGTAACTGTTGTGCACTATTTTTCACTTAAAATGAAACACTTTTAGGAGCACTTTTCCTAAGTGCTAAAGGTAATCTTAGTGGCTGGATCTCAGTGTTCTGCTGATCTGTTCCACTACGGTTCAGTCTGCATTATTGGGATTCATACCTGGAACATAGATACTGTGATTTTATTCCTATTTTTAGGATACTAATTCTGGTTGACTTTTTGGACATGTTTCAGTCTACAAAATAAAAAAACCCTACACAATTAATAATTAAGAAAAATATTATAAAAATTAATGAAGCAAAAAACGAAAAATTCAATTACCTGAAAAACTGTCTTTTTACCAAAAGCTATGAAATTTCACACCCGTAAGAGCAAAAGCATATACTATAATCAGGTGGAAGATTTACTTCGGAAAGGTGTGGTTATAGATTACAGAAATATAGATATGAAAGATTGTTAATTTTATTAATAAAATTTGTGGCATTAACTCCTTATTTACTATCTGGCAGATTTAAGAAAGAAGTGAAATACATGTTTGCATATCAGGAATCGCCACACTCACAAAACACAGCCTCCCCACACAGCGAAAAAGAAGAGAGAATAAAACTTGCACAGATTATCAAGCAGGATGTTTAGGTTATTGTAAAGAGAAGATTTTTTACTTTCAAAGTTATCAGCAGCATTAAGTTTCAGGTAAAAGGGGCATAAGCTAAGTCAATGAGGAGTTGTAATTCTTTTTGTGAGATATAGTAATGTTGATGCAGATGACATATTCCAAGTATTGCCCTGTAGGACAAGTACTTTTCAAAGTTATAAGCAGCATTAAAGTCATTTGAAAGGGCCATATCTCAAAATATGGTCAGTCTAGAGTTATTATTGGGGATGAGAACAAGAAGCAAAATAGGTACTCGGGTACTCGGATTTTATTCTGATCAAGTACTCGGTTACTCAAAACCTTCCTCTAACGGAAGACGGATATATCAGCTTCTTACGATTGTACCGGGTATGAACTTGCCAGACTGCCTGTCATTATTGATTACTCAAGATTAGCGTCAATTATCGCCTAGTATCAGATATCTGTGCCCCTAACTGTCATCTTGTTTATTGGAAACCAGGTGCAAGGTGTGATCTGTAAGATCTATAAAGACAACTGTTATAAAAATTTGTTGATTTTTAATTTTACAGTTTGTAATCGAGTACTCGAATACTTGATGAACTATTCGGATACTCGAACGTTAATGAATGGAGTACCCGAGTACTCGTATACTCATTCTCATCTCTAGTTATTATTCTTGTGCCTGATAAAGCTTTGTTGGTGAATAAGCCCGATTGGGATTTTTGCATAATTCATGTAAATTCACCCTCAGGGGTTTTAATCAGCTTCACAAAGAATCATAAGGTCTGGTTCCTTAAAAGGAAAGCCTTTAGTGATGTAAATGTTATGCCAGAATTAAGTTACTGCCAATCTTATGACTGCCTGTCTATGGAAAAATAATTTCAATTGCCAGGAAAAATGTCATTGAGGTTGCAATTAATGTGAAATGAATCTGCATTTGAAATTATAACCAAAAGGGGGGGAGGGGTGGTGTTTGTACGGTACGGTTTGTTTATGCTGTGCAACGTTTCTTGCGAAAAACTCTTGTTAATAGGGAAACGGCACTGTTGTTGTTGGGAACAGTAGTTTTGAAGATTGGGAAAGGTCCTGTGATTGAATTGGGAAGACTCCCGTCAGCTTTGGGAAGTGTACCATTGTGGGGAGGTAGTTAAAGAAGGAAAAAAAAACACTGGCACTGCAGTCGTATCATTTTATTTTTGTGTATATACTTGCCATTGCAGGTGACACAAAAATTAAATTGATAAATGATTGTTGGCATTGGGACAGGAAAAACATTTGTATTGTGTAAAGTAAATGTAAAAGCCTTCAAGTTTCACACATTTATGTAAAACAAATATTTTTCATACCCTAATTACAGCAATAAATAATCAATTCAAAATTCCTTTCACCCATACCTTGGCTCCTTTATAGTATATTGTAGCTCCATACCAACTTTTACCATTGTGGAAAAAAGAATTAGAGAAATCATAAAATATTATAATCACTTATCATTACTTCAGGGTGGCACAAAAAACAAAAAGGCTCAAAAGAGAAAACACAAGGATTGGAAGGAATTATTCGATGAGCACAATATTAGTAAAAAACTGAAAACAGCATCTGTAGAGGCTCACAGACCTGATCACGAGGCATGGAACAAAGGTCTTCCTGGTTCAAAACAAACCGAAGCTGTTCTGAGTAGGAAGGAAAAAAGGCAGCTGAATTGGGAAAAGAAGCTGGCGAAAAAAAAGCTGCAAGCTAAGCTTTATGGTCCGACAGAAGAAAATAATGAATTACATGTTGGCATTAAACAAACAGATAATTCAGGAAAGAAAATAGTTGCACAGCCAATTGAAGCTAAAGGAACAAGTGAACTCACTAGAAAAGAAAGAAGGAAACTGAAGAGCAAACAGAAAATGTTGGAAAAGAAACTGAAAAAGAAGGATAAATTATCAGAGACTATCACTGGTGTAAATGCTGTTCACAGCAAGAAAGATGAAAATCTTGATAATAGTGAGATAATTGAGCTGTCAAAAATAAATAACAATGTTTCAAATCAGAAAATGAAACCAAAAAAGCAGAAAGATAACATGAGTGTATCTCAAAGCAACATAAATAAAAGTGAAGAAGATTTGTCACCTAGTAAGAAGTTGATAGTACATACAGAAAATAATTCTGTAAGCCCTCAACTCAAAAAGAAGAGAAAAAGACCTTGTAAGAGAAATAAATTCAAAGGGTACATTAAACCAGAGTCTGGTGGTTCAGAACAGAAAACTGACACTAGTCTTGATGACAGAGCTCATAATCTGCCGTCAGAAACTCAAGGAACTGGCGACAGTGACATTGGTCAATCATTGAATGATGACTCATCAAATTCATTAGAGAAAAAGAAGAAGAAAAACAAAAGCAATAAAAAGGAAAGTTCAAACAAAAAAACTGAAGAAGAAATGAATGTGTCAGTTGATTCTGAAATTTCAATCACATTATTGAATAAGAAAAAGAAGATAAACCAGAAAAGTTCAAAAGAAATACCAAACAATTCAAAACAGGCAGGCCTGGATACTTCAGTGGATACTGAATCATCATTTGGATTGATGAAAACAAAAAAAGATACACACAATAAGCTTGAAAGCAGAAAGAAAGCAACAGATGCAAATGACAATATTACAAAACCAAACTCTTCAGTAAAAGGGAAGAATGATTCTAGAAAACTTTCGTTAGATCGAAAATTTTTAAGCAATTTATTAAAAGCAAAGAATGATAAAACCACAGGAAGTATTGACAGTGTTGCTGTTGATGATGAGAATGCTGTTGTTGACAGCAAACAGCAGAAAAAATCCCTGCTGGAGAAAAGCTGGGACAGGTTGAATGCTGCCAGGTTCAGGTGAGACGTTTATCTTGTTGGTACATGTACTTACTGCAAATTCATTTTTAGCTCATCTACTAGAAAAATATGAGATTTTGTCAAGCTATTATATATACACACTTTTTTGACGGCGTCGGCGTGGCTGTCACATTTTGATAAAGATTGCGTGCCATGAACTTATATCTTAAAAAGTACTATAACTACAGCTTTCTAATTTGGCACACATGTTTACCCTCATATCCCATGTGTGTTTGCCAAGAACAATAACTCTAACTTCTATTTTTATGAAATTATAGCCCTTTTATAACTTAAATTTTAAGTTAAAGTTTATGTGGAAGCAGGTACACACCCTAAATTTCAAACTATTTGTACTACAGCTTTGAAAGATTGTAAAATTTCATAACATGGTTATCTGATTAGAAAACCTCTGTCCTGGCATATTTTGTGGGAGTTTTAGCAACTTTTAACAAATTGTCAAGTTTGATAATCCATTTCTAGAATATATGTGAATGTTAAAAGAGAACTTTCTAATTGCTTACAGGTACCTGAATGAGCAGCTGTACACGAGCACTGGGCAGGAGGCCCTGAACATGTTCAGTAATGACAAAAGAGCATTCCAGGTGTACCACGAGGGATTCCAGGGACAGGTGGAAAAGTGGCCGACAAATCCTATTGACAAAATCATAGAGCAAATCAAGACCAAGTATGATAGTTTTTCATTTGTGATCTCACAAATCTCTGCCAGTGAATGTTCATTTTAGCAAGTTAAAGCTGCATACACTAGCGGCAATTCATTGACTTTTGTCATGCTTGAACATCTTCATGGTCGTGAAAAAAAAATCTCAGATCTAAGAAAGACACCCTTGTTGGAGTTTGCACCTTGTGATTTCTTGTATTTTTGATGTCTCTGATTGTATTTTAACAATTATATAATGGGTTGATTTGTTTCTTAGTCCAAAGATTGTTAAAATGACTGGTCACCTATCTTCAATTGCTGATTGGTTGAAATTAAGCTTAGTGTCCAAAGGGACCATTCACAACCTAGAGTGTCTGGGCTTGTCCCCATTTATAGTTTTATGATCATGCAATTAGATTCTCATAATTATATTTTTATGAATAGAAATAGCATGCAGTTATCAAAAAGGCATTTACATTAATTAATGAACCGGTAGTCTATCTTAAAACTGATTTCAAAGTGAACCAGTATACTAGGCATAATGTATTGGTTAGATCACTTTGGAGAACTGGTATTCTCTGGTAGCTTTACCCTGGTGCTACATTGTACTATATTACTACATTACATTTATACACCTAGCTCAAATTGTTATGTACATAATGTTTTGCCAAAAGTTTTAAACAAAATTGCTTTTTATAATTATATTCACAAGAAAAAGATTTGGTTACTTTTAAGAACTGTTAAATATATCATTAAAAACATAATTCTATGACTTAAAAATATTTTATTAGTGCATGCTTTGCATTGACACTTTAATGTAACCTCAATTACATTTATTATTACTACTATTTATTCCAGACCTAAGCATTTAGTGCTCGCAGATTTTGGATGTGGGGATGCTAAACTAGCCAGGAGTGTTCAGAATACAGTGCATTCATTTGACCTGGTAGCACTCAACGACAAGGTGACGGTCTGTGATATGTCAAAGGTATTGCAATTTTTCCTTGTGATTATATCCCTTTCCTCCATATGTACGCCTTTTGTGGTGTGGGCGAACAGTGTAGATCCAGATCATCTGGCTTATCCGTGCTATGCTGTCTGATTAGGATCTGTACTGTTTGCTTTTTGATTAGGTTATTTCTGACCAAAAAGCAAACAGTGCAGATCCTGATCAGATGGCATGAATCAGGTTTCCCTTTTCTTACCTATATGTGTCAGATCTGGATTTACACTTGTCACACTTGCAATAAAATGTATATACATGGAGTAAAGGGTTACTGCAAATATAAAGGTCTCTTATCGTGTGCAGTTGTGGTTTCAGGTTTCCCTTTACTTACCTATATTTACACCGATCTGGCACTTGACTGCAATGGTTTTAAGCTCTTTCTTGAAAACTGTTTTCTTCTTCCTTCCAAAAATTCACCTGCTCTTGGGCACTTCTACAATTTAAAAGGGTTATTTTCAGGGATTTAAAAGAAGCAAATTCTTGCATTGATGCAAGCAAATTTGAATTCTTCCACTTTAGACCCTGACCTATTTCTGAGCTTGGGAACTTTAGGAAAATTTAGGAAAAAATGGTTAAATTTTGCAATGAAAAGAATAAAATGTTGTGTCTATTGCATTTTAATAAGGAAGTATTTATATTGTTAGAGGCTTGAAGAGAATTTATATTAAGTTCAAGCAATTTCATTAGAAATAAAGTTCACATAATACAACATGTAACTCTTATTGTGAGCCCTTGAAAATTCTCCTTTGGGTTATATGACCCCTGACTTTCAAAAACTAGTGAAATCTCTGTTTTTGCAACCTATTGGACTTTGCATAATGTTTCCAATTACATGCATGACACGTTTTGCTACAAGTTGCTAGGAAAAAGCAAAAAAGGTGTTTGCCTCATTTTAATATTACTTCAAACAGCCGTTCTAAATGTTCACTATTAAGAATATTTAGTAAGAGGTAAATACAAGAATCGACTATATAATTTATTTTGGTCACAGAGATAAGAAAACATATGGACCTTTTAAAGGTGTAATTGCAATTATGTATTTACTCCCTAGTTGAGAGTTCCTGTGTTTAGTGCCACTGTGAAACCCCAACAATTTTAATGGCATTTTAAAAGTAATTGTAATTCCAGAGCTGTAAAGGAATTTTAAAATATTTTATCAGCCATAAAACTGATATTGTTTGAATCATTATCAGAAACATTTCCAGAAATATACTTAAAGAAATTAAAAACGCAACTTCTTTCAACACAAAATATGTTTCATGATTAAAGAAGTTGCGTTTTTAATTTCTTTTACTATATTATATGTACTTGAAGAAATTAGATACAGAACTTCTTTAAGCATGAAATGTATTTCTTGTTTAAAGAAGTTGCGTTTCTAATTTCTTTAAGTATATATTCTGTGTGAGATACTTGATCTGCTTTCCTTTCCACATTCAGGTGCCTTTGAAGGATAATACTGTAGACATAGCGGTGTTCTGTCTGTCACTGATGGGGACAAATCTTTCAGCATATCTCAATGAAGCCAACAGAGTCTTAAAGAACTAGTGAGTTCTTTAACAACATTTATAAACCAACTTGCCAATCAAACATTTCTTGAAGAATGTAACTAAAAAATATGATTTTTATGTTGCTCTATCGCGTCATTTAGATTCTGGAATTATCTGTAATTAAGGTGGCATAAACGCGGGAAATACTCGAATTTCATATAAAAGATGATAGCAATACTGGTAATTCAAAAAAGAACTTTGATCTGTAACGGTCCATTTTTTCAAAAAAATATAAAAATGGCTTGCTTTTGAAATTAAATATTTAATATTATACACAATAAGGTTTCATTTCTTGATAAAAACAATAACTGAATAGGTTTTAAAATGATCTTTTATGATAAAATTGTGTACAACTGATTCTGTAAGTGTATAGTGTCAAATAAAGTTATAAAGTGCATAAATTTGCCTACTTATCTGGATCTACTCCATTCATAAGATATAAGCTATGTACATAGAGTAAAAGGTTAAACAAACCAGCCATGTACTTTATGTAGAAAAAGGTTATGATGAAAATATATTGTGTATATTGTGGAATATAAGTATCATGCATGAGTGTGAGGTGAAGATGGAAAAATCTGTCACCGAGGGTTAACTGTTTTGCAGGAACGAGGCTCTGCCAAGTTCCCGCCAAAACAGTTCACCTGAGGTGACAGATTTTTCTATCTTTACCGAATGTCTCATGCAAGATACTTTTTCTTGCATGTATACCTTTTATTATTTATAACATTTCTGTGGAAGTATACAAACTAACTTATTTTCATTATGCTGAAATATTGACGTTAACGCAAACCTTGTTTTATAAATGAAGTCACTAACTTGAATATATTACGTCAGATACTTGAAGACGTGACGTCACTCGCATGACTCATTCTACATGGGGGGTGTAGGATCGAAATTTCCTACACTGGTGAAAACACCGGATGACCTGATCTGGTATGCAAGTAGTCTGTTTATATTTTAGTGGGACACTCCTGATTGCTGAGGTTACAAGCAGGTTCCAGAGTATTGGCAGCTTTGTTTTACAAGTAGAAAAAATGGGATTCAAAATAAAACAGCAGGTAGTGTGACACTTGTCTTAGAGATCCTTGGAATTTATAGCTTTTACTCTATTAACAAAGATGAGGGGTTTTCTCATTCAGTCAGTTTTATATAGACTTTGAACAAAATCCAGAAATCCAGACTTTATGAAAAATTGTTTTACCTTCAGTTAATAACAAATTCACACTTACCTTTTCTTAATAGAACATGATACATATACTTGAGGGATAAAGAAATGCAGGATAACATTGTATGCAATATCTTGTAAACATGTTTTAAAAAACAATGAATATCTGTCAAGGAACTCTCTGGGTTACAGTGCTCATGGAATGAAATGTTGCATGGTGGGATTGCTTAACCCTTTTCTCCATAAGCATTATTATGCATGTGCGACCAGTGTAGATCCAGATCAGCCGGCACATCCGTGACGTCTGATCAGGATCTGCACTATCATATTTTGGTCAGAAATAACCTAATGAATCAAAAAGAGAACAGTTTAGATCCTGATCGGATGGGACGGATGTGCGAGCAGATCTGGATCTAAACTGTTTGCCCACGCAATAAAGGTGTATCTATGGAGGAAAGGGTTAACAATGTCTCCTGGGAACAGCATGAAACTGGAAAAAACTAGAATCATCTTCAAAGTTTACCCTGTATTTCTTCATCCCGGAGTAGATATTTTTTTTTAAAGATTTTAACCCTTTCCTCCATATATAAGCATTTTTATGCATGTGGTACCAGTGTAGATCCAGATCTGCTGGCACATCCATGCTGTCTGATCAGGATCTGCATTGTCTGCATTTGGTCAGAAATAACCTTTTGAATCAAAAAGCGAACAGTGCAGATCCTGATTAGACGGCACGGATGTGCCTGCTGATCTGGATCTACACTGTTCGCCCTCGCAATTAATGTGCGTCTATGGAGGAAAGGGTTAAGCTTCATGGGTATTGCAACTGTTAAGTACAGTAAGGAACAAATGATTAACCATGATACAAAATGTCAACTTTAAATTGGTTTTCCACAACACTGCTGATGATAATTTGAAGCATGAATTTTTTTTCCTGAGATGTCTCAAATAAAAACTCAAGGACATAATCTTTTGTCCTCGCCACTGTAAAGTTTATAGGTTGTGTTGTAATAAAGAACCAAACGAGCTTTGTAAATACAGTTGTTTATTGTTGTACTGCTACATGTTAACTCTTCTGCATGATACTATCTAAGAGAACTCAAGGGATATCTAATTATATATTCACATAGAGGCGTGTCTTATAATCAATGATTGGCACTACACTACATCCCCCTCTACCTTTGGATTAAATGTCAAAAGGTGAAACTATAAAATATTGTTAATCAGTTCCTGTCAGTTCAAAGTTCTAACACAGTGTTAACATAAACAAAGTTCCTGGAAGTATCTCCTGACCTCACTTGAGAAAGTTCAAGTTCTGTCTGGCTAGTATTGTCTTGTCTCTATAAATTTAATGTATGCTTGATAAAGTCCTAATTGCTTTCAAAACGATCCATGATTATTAATGGGTCCACAGAGAGTTCATAATGAGTTCACGAATTCTATCAATGAAATACCTTTGAGTGAGTCAGTAATGTTTGCACATTTTATTCTAGACTGGCCACGGTTAAAACATGTATTGTATGCATAATATTTAAAAACAGCAATATGTATGAAATGCAAAATTTAAATACTAAATCATAAATGAATATAAACTCCATTTCTAAGAATAAATTCCTTTTGGTAGAATTTCAAACTTTTAACTTTTTGTTAAAGATATCAATGGATTATTATGCCATTGATCACTATCAATAATATTTAGCACTGCATTTAGGTTATTTACACACTATGTACATTCATAATCCTTGTAATGATCTGGTGGTCTTTTAATTCGGGTAGACCTTCTCGTATTGTTTTCTGCATCGCTGTTTCTGGAGTTGTCTTTACTTGATGTGTGGTTTTCCGGCCTATCAGTACTTTTGTTTTCATTTGAAATATCCTGTGAGTTTGGTGTTGAAATGGTAACTTTCTTAAAGTGTGACGAGTTTCTCGTGATGCTTCTGTCTTCCTGTTTTGCCGTAATCATATTTCCTTTCTTTTCAATAATTTCAAATGGTTTTGGATTAAAAGGTGTTGAGAATTTGTCCTGTTTTGGCTGTTTCACAAGTACTTTATCTCCAATCTTAAAATTTGACGGTTTTGCATTTCGTTTTTGATCAGCATAATCCTTCATTTTCTTCTTTTGTTTTTCGTCATTTTTCTTGGCGCGCATATGTGTTTTATTTGACGTTTGATGTATGGGCGGTTCTGGCAGTTTTGTTCTCAATTTGCGACCAAAGAATAATTCTGCAGGTGTGTAGCCAGTTGTGCTGTGTGGTGTTGATCTGTAATTGCGTAGAAATGCGTACAATTCTTGAATCCAGTAGCGATTTTCAACTCTCGCTGCTCTGATGGCTTTTCCAATTGAACGCATAAATCGTTCACATTTAGCGTTTGCAGCCGGCCATAGAGGTGTTATTTTCCTGTGTTTGAATCCCATATACTGCGAAAACTTTTCAAAATCGTTTCCGTTAAACGGCGGTCCATTGTCTGATTTTAGCACATATGGTATTCCGTATTCAGAGAATATTTTGTCAAGTGCTGGAATCACAGTTCTTGCAGATATAGTTTTTAAAATTTCAACAATAGGAAATCTCGAGTATTCGTCGATAATTACCATGAGATATTGTCCATCAGGAAATGGTCCACAAAAGTCAATGCTAGCTTCTTCAAAAGCATTCTTTGGCATTGTACACATTTTCTCAGGTTCTGATACAGCTTTGTGTGACTGTGTTTCTGGTTGAACACTTGTGTCCGGATGCGGATGCAAGTCTCTTTTAGTGTCCTCTGATTCCCCTATACCTGGAAATACTGATTTATTGGTTCTGCAGAGTTTTATCTTTTGTTTCAATTTCTGCTTGAAATTTTCCTAACAAGTTGACTGAAGATGATGCGCCATATGCATACACTCGTGTATCTGATTTACTTAGCTTTGGTTGCACTTTCATTTGTCTGTACGTATTTTCATCCAGAACATTAATAGATGAGCCAGTGTCGATAAGAATCTTCATGGGATGCCCATTGATTTGCACTCCGATTGTTGGTCTACTCGCGATTGAATTCATTGAATTTGAGTTGATTTTCTCACTGGTTATGCCCCCCTTCGAAGAAGCGGGGGTATATTGCTTTGCACATGTCGGTCGGTCGGTCGGTCGGTCGGTCCGTAGACCACATCTTGTCCGATCAATAACTAGACAACGCTTTGTGATACAGTCCTTATATTTGGTGTGGAGGTTGGTCATGACCAGTAGAAGACCCCTATTGATTTTGGGGTCAGTAGGTCAAAGGTCAAGGTCACAGTGGCCTTGACCACAAAAACCTTGTCCGATCAATAACTAGACAACGCTTTGTGATACAGTCCTCATATTTGGTGTGGAGGTTGGTCATGACCAGTAGAAGACCCCTATTGATTTTGGGGTCAGTAGGTCAAAGGTCAAGGTCACAGTGGCCTTGACCACAAAAACCTTGTCCGATCAATAACTAGACAACGCTTTGTGATACAGTCCTCATATTTGGTGTGGAGGTTGGTCATGACCAGTAGAAGACCCCTATTGATTTTGGGGTCAGTAGGTCAAAGGTCAAGGTCACAGTGGCCTTGACCACAAAAACCTTGTCCGATCAATAACTAGACAACGCTTTGTGATACAGACCTCATATTTGGTGTGGAAGTTGGTCGTGACCAGTAGAAGACCCCTATTGGTTTTGGGGTCAGTAGGTCAAAGGTCAAGGTCACGGTGGCCTTGACAACAAAAAACCTTGTTCGATCAATAACTAGACAACGTTTTTATGTTTATTTGTATAATAAAATAAAATACTTCTCAGTGTAAAGTTGTGATTATTTTTCCCCATGACAATTTCAAGTAAAGATATATATTAATGATCCATAACATTAATTTTAAACTATTTCAGTATATGCCGTGTCATAAATAGGCACTGATTATCACTCACTTGTGTTTATTAAATGCTTTGGTTTCGTATGGATGGTCACTAAAGCCTGCACATTACCGGAATTGACATAACACTAGAGCTACTATATCTCCGCCAATAGCGAATATTTGATTTAAATTACAATAAAATCCTTTGTGTTAGACTAGGTTAATCTACACGCGCTTATGTTTGTCGAGGTAAATGTAATCCTCTCATTGGATGACCTGGTTATTGATATATAGGAGTTCCACCGTCTTGTAAATTGCTTTCATGACTGGTACCCTTCATTGCTAAAGCTTACAAAAGTCTCTAAATTTCCAAAAATTTAAATTCAGTGCTAATAGATATCACTTGCACGTCAGGGGGGGCATTTGTGTTTGACAAACACCTCTTGTTAATCCAAATGTGTGTGATAATTTTGAGTCACTGTCTGCAGAACAACTGTCACTAGAATAATCCTCTATGTTATGAATTTGCTTTTGTCTTTTCTTAGCACGACATACACTTGCAAAGTGATTCTGTTTATGACAATAGTTGCATGTCTTTCCTTCCGCGGGACACTTAGATCCATTTGAATGAGGATATTCATAGCCACAATTTCTGCATGTTTTTGATTTCTGTTTGTGCGATTTGTCAACATTGCTTTTCATTTTTGATTTGTTTTGCGCCGTTTTTCTTCTGTGTCTGATTGCATTTGTGTCAGATGTTGAGCCGTTTTCGATTTCTGACGCGTTTTTGTCGGACAACTCAAGAGATCGAGCCTCTTTAACGAGCTCATCAAGAGACAGTTCTTGGCGAAGAGCTTTCCGTCTAAGCCGTGTTGAGCTGCAGCCTTGGATAATTTGTGACTTGATTTCTCTGTCATTGTCAACAAATTCACAATTTTCAGACAGCTTACGTAGCCTCGTGTGAAAAGTGTCGATGTTTTCACCATGTTCTTGTTTTACTTGCCGAAACTTATACACTTCATATTCTGTGCACTTCTTAGGAGAAAAGTATTCTGTAAGTTTGGCGATGAAAAGTGTCGATGTTTTCACCATGTTCTTGTTTTACTTGCCGAAACTTATACACTTCATATTCTGTGCACTTCTTAGGAGAAAAATATTCTGTAAGTTTGGCGATGGCTGTGTCGTAGTTATCTCCTGTTTCTGGTAGGGTGTCAAATACATCGTTGACTTCTTCACCCGCATAGTGTAGCAACAAAGCACGTTTTAGTTTTGTGTTCATTATGTCCATGCCCACTAGTAGATTTTCTAGCCTGTTTGACCACTTTTTCCATCGTGTGTCAACTGCAGGTTCGTGAATACTAAAGCTGGGGAAAACTGGAAGTCCTGTAGCCATTTTGAGTATCCGCGAATAATCAATGTTATTGATTAGTCACTCACAAAATGTCAAAATTATTCCAAAAATTTATTCAATTTTTAAATTTTCCATCCACTTGTTTGTAATCCACTTAAGATCCGTTTTATTCTCGTCGCCATTGTAAAGTTTATAGGTTGTGTTGTAATAAAGAATTAAACGAGCTTTGTAAATACAGTTGTTTATTGTTGTACTGCTACATGTTAACTCTTCTGCATGATACTATCTAAGAGAACTCAAGGGATATCTAATTATATATTCACATAGAGGCGTGTCTTATAATCAATGATTGGCACTACACCACAGCCACTAAATGCTTCTTGGCAGGATATTATTCCAAAAGACACATACAAAGGCAGCATGTATTGTAAAAGTTAGTGCAATAGATTTGATGGCACTGTGAATGATTGTGTTGCAATTTTTCGATGGCACTGTAAATAAAGGTTTGTTGTTGATTAAAGTACAAGACAAAAATTGGAATTCAGTATTAAACACCTATACCATCATTGTATGCAAACATATTATATGGACACATAGTTTCTCATATTTTCGGGATTTTAGTTGATAGAATGATAATCACAGCCATCCAAAACACAACATTTCGAATTTGTTATGTTTACATTGAGTAACACCCAATCCCAACATGGTTTAATAGCAAAAGCATAGCAATAGTGTATGTACAGATCTTTCCTAAATTGTTGACAGGACGCAGAGAACAAGATGTTTGTGATGATGGAATTCAAGAAAACTTCAAGAACCAAATCTCCCCTGCTGGATGACCTACAACTCAAGCCATGTGTTTACAAGAAAAGATGATCTCTTGTCTGTGTACACTTAAGATGTTTGGTCACATTTGAAAGAATGATGGACAAAGATTCGTCTCTCATCTTTACACTTTGATCGCGGACAACACTATCTGCTATCTAGTCAGTAAAGTTCCTTGAACAATGGTCTGGCCCATATTGGACGAAAATAACACATTACACTTATCTGGTGGTTAAATGTACAAGAGCTCATTGTGCAAACACTACTCTTGAAAATCATGATGGAAGGGTTCTTATTCAAATAAAGACTGGTCCAGTGGAGATTTTAGGTCGTTAAATGGTTAACCATTTACTCCATATATAAGTTTTTATTGCGTTGGCAGACAGTATAGATCCAGATCATCTGGTTTGGTTTATCTGTGCTGTCCAATCAGGATCTAAACTGTTCATTTTATGAACCATTTGGTTATGTCTGACCAAGTAGCAGTGTAGATCCTCTATCAGATGACAGAGATGTGCCTGCTGATCTGGATCTACACTGTTTGCACATGCGATAAAACCTGTATATATGAAGTAAAGGGTTAAACCTTTACCTGCTAAATTAATGTAATGGACTTGGCTTTCTTTCAGTTTGAGTCAGTCCTTGTATTGTTCATAGTGGTGCGCTTGTTATGACAAATCCAACCTGATTAACCAAAACATGATATCGGGCCAATTGTTTTATCTAAGATACTTGATGTACAATCTTGTAACAAGTCTTGTATTGTATATATAAAACTTTGAGGACCAACTCTCTAATAAATAATAATTATAGAAATGAAACGAATAATGTATGGATCTCTTTCCTGGTAATTTGACATTTATGTTGAGGAATGTTTTACTGTGTTCAAGAAATAAAAATTATGAAACAAGTACACATTTTATTTTTACATAATCCAAGTAAACCATGTCCATCTTGTTTTACTTTGTTCCTGTTCATGTTTAATTATAGTTTGATTTTGAAATCAAGGCTAGAGTGACCTTCAATTAAAAAATTGGTTTCTAATCAATAAGTGAACAATTGTTGAACTTCAGTTGCAAGTAGTAAGTTGATTATTGTCCAACAATATTGACCTGGCACTTTCATTTGACCTCATGTTCGTTAATTTTCGTAAATGTTACGATTGGTAGTCCGGCATCTATTCCAATAATTCCACACATCACCGAGGTGTAAATTGAATAATATATCGGTGTTTTCGCTGATACCTGTGTTTATTCAATGACCTTTACGAAAATTAATGAAGTGCCAGGTCAATATTGTTGGACAATACTCCTAGTCAGAAGACCACTGCTATTATTTTGGTATTAAACGGTCATAGGAAAGGTCATCATGTCCTTTAAATGAATGTTTTCCAAAAATAAGTGAAGACTTGTATGACATTTAGTCACCAAACTTGGTATGTAGATTAGTTTGAAGGTAAAGATGACCCTGAATGATTTTGATGTCAGAAGTTAAGGTGACAGTTAATACAAAAATTGGCTTTCGTCAATTACTAAAGAATCTATTGACATGTGTCATCAGACTCGTGGTCAGAAGATGACCCCTGCCGAGTTTGGGGGTCAAGGGTCAAGTTCAGAGTGATCTCAAAATAAATTTTAGTTTCTAGACAATGAATGATAATCATTTGGATATTTGATCATCACACTTTGTATTGTATGGGGATTGTTCTTGGTCAGTAGTTTGCTCTGATTTGGTTTGTATATAATACATGCATAACACATGTTGACAAAGGATATCTAAGACTCAGTTTTCAAGGAAGCCGGAGTTCACGTTTTTCTTATGATAATGATTGTTATATTTCTCTGTATTTGTGGTTGGTCACAGCTCTGCTGATCTGTATATATAACCAAGCCTTTTCTCAAAAGTTGTATAAATGTGAAGATGGTTTTTCCTGTCATAACAAGGAAGATTTTCAAACAACAACAAGTTAAATGAAAGAGGTACTTGTGATATGCATTCTTTCAGGAAGTATTTTAAGTGCATGCAAGTGGTGTAAGAAGAAAACCACTTCATGTCTGTACCGAGAAGTACATGTACTACCAGCTAAGAAATATACTGGTTAAAGAATTTTTCAATCGTACACTATAATTGTTTATAAAAAATAACAATAGTGTAATAGTTGGTTCTTGTTAGCTCGGCTATTAAGAGAAGAGATGGTCTATCCTCTTCTTAGTTGCTCATCACAGCGTCCAGTTAATGTTGATGGAATCGGTCCATAACATTAAAACTCCTTTAGATATCACTTCGAAACTTTGATTTTGCGAAAAAGACAGATGTCATGGCCTTCAACATTGACAAAGTGGAGGTAAAATCCATGGATGGATCAGTATTGGCCTTAACCGAGGACTTTTAGTATCGGGGTTCCTACCTAGGATCGACAGAAAAGGACATTAAAGTTAGAAAGGCCTTGGCATGGCGAGCACTGCATTCCTTGAAAAAAGTCTAGAAGTCATCCATGAGCTATGAGCTCAGAAATTAGAGTCTATTTCTTGCAACAGTAGAGGCTATACTTCTTTATGGCTGCGAGGCATGGAACTATCTGCAAGGGAAGAAATCAGTCTAAATGGATGCTACACTCGTATGCTTAGAATGGCGATGAACGTTTCATGGAAAGACAAAGCAAGAAATTAGGTCCTTTATGGCAAGCTTCCACTGAGACGGACAAGATCAGGGAATGGAGGCTTAGATTAGCAGGCCACTGTATCCGACACAGCGAGCTTGAGGCAAGCGACCTGGTGTTGTGGGAACCAATCCAGGGAAAGGCAAGCAGGTGAGCCAGAAACTGACATACGTCGACATGCTTAGGAGGGATACCGGACCCGGGCACTTGGGAACTGAGATCGCTAATGCAGAACAAGTCTCAATGGCATGCCATGGATCGAGGAAGCTCGACCTGATGACGATGATGATGATGATGATGACATATTAACAATCATCTACATCATTACCAACCCAACAAAACACATAACTCTAAAACAAATAAGTTTTCAAGTTATTTCACGTTTTAACTTTAATTTTACATTAAAGTTTTTATGCATGTAGCCTAGTTTGAAACTACTTAAGATATCAACTGTAAAATACATTCACCAACATAACTTACAATATTTTTCATGCTCTATCCCTTTTTCACTTAGATTTTCATTAAAGTTGTTATGTACTTGGCCACTGACTTTGAAACTACTAAAGATTCCAACTTCACATACTTAAAATATATTTTCAAATAAACTGTTCTTCAAATATATTTTAAGGTTGTGGCTCTTAAAATTGATACCTTGCTTCATGACATTCTTTTCCAACGAACATTTACCCCTTCATATTTTTCACAGTTTTGCCCCGTTCCCCTAACTCTCAAACATTTTTAGCTCGACTATTCGAAGAATATGTCGAGCTATTGTACTCACTTGGGCGTCGGCGTCGGCGTCGCCGTCGGCGTCGGCGTCGCCGTCGGCGTCCCGCTTTGGTTAAAGTTTACGTGCAACCTACCTATATCTTAAAAACTACTATAGCTACAGCTTTCAAACTTGGCACACTTGTTCATCATCATGTCCTGAGTGTGTTTGCCAAGAACCATAACTCTAACTTTCATTTTGATCAAATTATGGCCCTTTTTTTACTTAAAATTTCAGGTTAAAGTTTGCGTGCAAGCTACTGTACAAACTCATAACTTCAATACTACCTATACTACAGCTTTAAAACTTGGCACACTTGTTCATCATCATGTCCCGTGTGTGTATGCCAAGAACCATAACTCTAACTTTCATTTTGATCAAATTATGGCCCTTTTTCGACTTAGAATTTCAGGTTAAAGTTTGCGTGCAAGCTACTGTACAGACTCATAACTTCAATACTACTTATACTACAGCTTTGAAACATTCAACACTTGTTAATCATCATATCCCAAGTGTGTATGCCAAGAACCATAACTCTAACTTTCATTTTTATCAAATTATGCCCCTTTTTCGACTTAGAATTTCAGGTTAAAGTTTGCGTGCAAGCTACTGTACAAATCCATAACTTCCATACTACTCATACTACAGCTTTGAAACTTTCAACACTTCTTCATCATCATAATTCAAGTTTGTCTGCCAAGAACCATACTTCTAATTTTCATTTTGTACAAATTATGGCCCTTTTTCGACATAGAATTTCAGGTTAAAGTTTGCGTGCAAGCTAGTTACACTGCAACCTCTTTATAACGCGCTTCGTTTAGATCCGCGCTCCATTATAACGCGGTCGTCCCGTGGATCCCCTATTTTTTTTCTAAGTCCATATTTTACCCATAGGCGCTCGGTTGTCATGATCGTCCGACAGCTTGCAACTTTTTTTCAATATTAATTTTTAGGTCGCTCATCCCATCAAAATCATGTTAGTTTTTCACTATGATAACAATATATTTTATTCCTAAACAAAAATTTCCTCAAATAACTTTCTTAATTTTTTATCTACTGATATTAAATAAACACAAGGCAGCTCACTCGCCATTTTAAGCCGCAACGGAAGTAGGCGGAGCTAGTAGTAAAAGGCTATATACGGTATTAGTCCGTACTTTTTTACTACTACGCAAGATCTAGACACCCGCGAAAATTCAAAAATGGTTACGGTTAAGAATGCGCGCGCGTTATTTACAAAAATAAGTCTGCGCATGACGTACATAGAATCAGGCGCCAAGTTTGAAAAACGGTTACGGTTTTGACCGCTGAGAAAAAACAATTAGAGGTAGACAGAAAAATAAATTTATTCTTTTTTTCATAAATAAACCTATATATGTTAATAGTCATTTTCTCTCTGTGAAAAATACACAATTATGGTACATTACCATTTATGTAGATCTTCTTCCATTTTCACAAATTTATTTTTGAACCATTTTTGAATTTTCGCGGGTGTCTAGGTCTTGCGTAGTAGTAAAAAAGTACGGACTAATACCGTATATAGCCTTTTACTACTAGCTCCGCCTACTTCCGTTGCGGCTTAAAATGGCGAGTGAGCTGCCTTGTGTTTATTTAATATCAGTAGGTAAAAAATTAAGAAAGTTATTTGAGGAAATTTTTGTTTAGGAATAAAATATATTGTTATCATAGTGAAAAACTAACATGATTTTGATGGGATGAGCGACCTAAAAATTAATATTGAAAAAAAGTTGCAAGCTGTCGGACGATCATGACAACCGAGCGCCTATGATTTTACCATGAAACGGCAAAAAATAGAAACCGGAAGTCATTTTTTATCGTAAAACGGCAAATAAATCGAAACCGGAAGTCACAATTGTAACATGTACATAAGTGACGCACACATTTTATCCCTAAAACAACCGTGTTTTAACACCTTTCCCAGTGACAGGTATCAGCCCGAGGCAAACTTGTGAATGCTTACTTACTGTTTATCATTGATCCATTACTAAATTGGATTGTCCCTATAATTATCACATAATCCGCACAATTCAGAAAGAAACAAAAAAAATATTCCAAATCATGTTTTAAACCTGTCGGTAGTTCATTGATGTACATTTTGCTTTGATCCGCCTTCCTGTTAATTTCATGGATGTTGCATTTTTTTGACTATGGAGGTAAACAGCGATAATATCTGTCAATGAAATGCGACTTCAAAGAAAATGTCGGCTCGTATCGACACTGTGATGTTTTTGTCGGCTCTGCTATGAAATCGTTTGATCTGCAAGAAGTGTGTACGTGACATTTGGCATTTTGTAGCTGGTTTAAGTTGGTTGATGATGCAATAATACTGAAATATTATACTGGAGATAAAATTAGGATGTAATTTATAAATTATGGAATATGTTCACGATGGTTAGTGTTTTAATATTTATTTTACATTTACGTTCGTAAATGTCAGAGTTTGTGTCATAAAAAAATAAAATATTTCTGCAGGCATCTAAACAAACTAGATATACGGTCTTTAATTCCATTACAATAATTTAAGGCCGATCCGATTTTGATCTTGGTGTTATTAGTCAGTCTCTTGCCGTTTTGCTTTTTTATTTGAACTTTGGTAATTGTATGTCTTGTAAGAAATATTATTTGTCGAGTACAGTGTGGAGAATCATGACGTTACGTGGAATTATGCATAATCTCGTTAGTTGTGTATTAGGTAGTATATTTGCGCGAGAAAATCGGGTCATGTATTTTTCGCGGGAAAATCGGGACATGTATTTTGCGCGGGAAAATATAACGCGGTTTCACTTATTAACGCGGTCGGGATGATGGACCCGCTATACCGCGTTATAAAGAGGTTGCAGTGTACTTTCATACTTCTTTTACTATAGCTTTGAAACTTAAGACACTTGTTTACCATCATGACCCTGACTATTTATTCCAAGATCCATAACTCTTTCTTCATGATAATCAAATTATGGCCCTTTTTCGACTTAGAATTTCAGGTAAAAGTTTGTGTGCAAGCTACTGTACAAACCCATACTCTTCCATACTACTTATACTATAGCTTTGAAACTTTCAACACTTGTTCATCATCATAATTCAAGTTTGTATGCCAAGAACCATAACTCTAATTTCCATTTTGTTTAAATTATGGCCCTTTTTTGACTTAGAATTTCAGGTTAAAGTTTGCGTGCAAGGTAGTTAATTAAATACTTCTTGTACTATAGCTTTGAAACTTAACACACTTGTTTACCATCATGACCCTGACTATGTGTGCAAAGAACATAACTCTTTCTTTAATTTTTAATCAAATTATGGCCCTTTTTTCGACTTAGAATTTCAGGTTAAAGTTTGCGTGCTAGATAGTTACTTTCATACTTCTCGTACTATAGCTTTGAAACTTAAGACACTTGTTTACCATCATGACCCTGACTATGTATGCCAAGAACCATAACTCTTTCTTTCATTTTTAATCAAATTATGCCCCTTTTTTGACTTAGAATTTCAGGTAAAGTTTGCGTGCAAGCTAGTTACTTTCATACTTCTTGTACTATAGCTTTGAAACTTATCCATCATCATGACCCTGACTATGTATGCCAAGAACCATAACTTTGGATTTTTTTCAAATAACTGCCCTTTTTAGACTTAAAAATTAAGGTTTAAAACTTTGTATACCTTTATTTTATCTTACATCAGGTTTATTTTCAAAGGCCCATAACTCATCCTTGCTTTTTTATATTTGATTTTTGCCCTTTTCACTTGAAATTAGAATTAAGACTATAAATAATTGTTAAAGGTTCAATGTTAGTGTTTTCATATGTAATGCTATAGAAAATGTTTAAAACAGACGTACTTAACATACTTTGGTTGAAAGTGTTGAGTAATTGTGGGGTGGGTGGGGGCATAGACTATACTATACTATACTATACTATACTATACTATACTATACTATACTATACTACACCACACCACACCACACACACACACCACACCACACCACACACCACACCACACACACCACACCACACCACACACACCACACCACACCACACCACACCACACCACACCACACCATTACTATTACTATACTATTACTATTACTATACTATTACTATACTATTACTATACTATACTATACTATACTATACTATACTATACTATACTATACTATACTATACTATACTATACTATACTATACTATACTATACTATACTATACTATACTATACTATTACTATACTATACTATACTATTACTATACTATACTATTACTATACAATTACTATACTATTACTATACTATTACTATACTATTACTATACTATACTATACTATACTATACTATACTATACTATACTATACTATACTATACTATACTATACTACTATACTATACTATACTATACTATACTATACTATACTATACTATACTATACTATACTAACTATACTATACTATACTATACTATACTATACTATACTAATACTATACTATACTATACTACTATACTACTATACTATACTATACTATACTATACTATACTATACTATACTATACTATACTATACATACTATACTATACTATACTATACTATACTATACTATACTATACTATACTATACTATACATACTATACTATACTATACTATACTATACTATACTATACTACTATACTATACTATACTATACTATACTATACTATACTATACTATATATACTATACTATGACTATACATACTATACTATACTATACTATACTATACTATACTATACTATACTATACTATACTATACTATACTATACTATACTATACTATACTATACTATACTATACTATACTATACTATACTATACTATACTATACTATACTATACTATACTAAACTATACTATACTATACTATACTATACCTATACTATACTATACTATACTATACTATACTATACTATACTATACTATACTATACTATACTATACTATACTATACTATACTATACTATACTATACTATACTATACTATACTATACTATACTATACATACTATACTATACTATACTATACTATACTATACTAATACTATACTATACTATACAATACTATACTATACTATACTATACTATACTATACTACTACTATTACTATTACTATTACATATACTATACTATACTATACTATACTATTACACCAGCAACACCAACACCACCACAACAACATCAACACCACCACCAAACAACACTATCAACAACAACACCAACAACAAACACCACCACTACCACCACCAACAACAACACCAACAATGACAACACCAGCAACCAGCATACCATACTGTACTAAACCACGCCACACCACTATAGGTGGGCAGGGATAGTAAGTTGATGGGTGTGGGATCAGTGGTTTATGGGCTGGGTTGTGTAAACCCTAAAAAAATCAACAAGAATATAATTATTAAGTGTAATTTATTGATTTCCTAACTTGGATAAAGAAACCTTTGTTCATGTGTGTTTGTTGGAAGCGTCATAAACTCCTGAATCACTCCCCAGTTTAAATGAAGCCCAGTTACAATGTGCTTAATAATTCTGACTTTTCGAATAGTCGAGCTTGCAGTCGTTTCCGACTGGCTCTTGTTAACAGTTATGCTCGTTTTAACTTAATCTTTCTTTAAAAATTCTTTTAGTTGTTTTTAATCTTCAAATTTACTCAAATTATTATTATGAAACTAAAAATAAATGTCCAACACAATGACTTACTTCATTTCCAACGAGGTCCATAACTTAAAAAATATTATTCCCCTCCCTTTTCATATTATTCCCCTTTTCACATGGGTGTTTGGCAATAGTTGTTGTGCTTTTTGTGTCGCCTGCGATAGCAGGAAGACACATAGGGATCCTATTGTCCGGCGACGTCGTCGTCGTCGTCGTCGGCAGTGCCGTCGTCCGGTAGTCCCCCAACTTTAATATGAAACTTAATGTTGCCAATAACTTTGAAAGTACTTGTCCTATTAACTTAATACTTGGAATATATCATCTGCATGAACAACGCCATCTGTGACAACAAGAATGATAACTCTTGTTTCAGTATTTTTTGAGTTATGCCCCTTTCAAATTACTTAAATATGGAACTTTAATTTGAAACTTAATGTTGCCAATAACTTTTAAAGTACTTGTCCTATTGACTTCATACTTGAAATATATCATCAGCATGAACAACGCCATCTGTGACAACAAGAATGATAACTCCTGTTTCATTATTTTTTGAGTTATGCCCCTTTCAAATGACTTTAATATGGAACTTTAATATGAAACTTAATGTTCCCTATAACTTTGAAAGTACTTGTCCTATTCACTTCATACTTGAAATATATCATCAGCATGAACAACGCCATTTGTGACAACGAGAATGATAACTCCAGTTTAAATATTTTTTGATTTATGCCCCTTTCAAATAAAACTTTAATATGAAACTTAATGTTGCCTATAACTTTGAAAGTACTTGTCCTATTCACTTAAAACTTGGAACATATCATCTGCATGAACAACAACATCAGTTACAACAACAATTATAACTCCTGTTTGACTATTTTTTGAGTTATGCCCCTTTCAAATGACTTTAATATGGAACTTTAATATGAAACTTAATGTTGCCTATAACTTTCAAAGTACTTGTCCTTTTCACTTCATACATTGAATATTTCATCAGCATGAACAACGCCATCTGGGACAGCAAGAATGATAACTCCAGCTTCAATATTTTTTTACAGTTATGTCCCTTTCAAATAAAACTTTTAATAGGAAATTTAATGTTGCCTATAACTTTAAAAGTACTTGTACTTTTCACTTAAAACTTGGAATATATCCTCTTCAGGAACAACAACATCATTTACAATAAGGGCCATAACTTCTTTATGAATATTTTTTAGTTATGCCCCTTTCAAATGCAACTTTAACACAGAACTTAATATTGACATTAACTTTTAAAGTACTTGTCCTGTTCACTTAATATTCAGAATATATCATCTTCATGAACATCATCATCACTTACAACAAGAATGATAACTCTGTTCGACTTTTTATGACTTATGTCCCTTTCACATGAAACTTTTACATGAAACTTTACTTTGCCTATATTTTTTTAAAGTACTTGTGTTATTTACATAATACTTGAAATACTTCATCTTCATGAACAACAACATCGGATACAAAAACATTACTCCTGTTTAACTATTTTAGAGTTATGTGCCTTTTCAAATGCAACCTAATGTTGCATATAACTTTGAAAGTATTTGTCCTATTCACTTAATACATGGAATATATCATCTGCATGAACGACATTGATGACAAAAAGAATGAAAACTCCTGTTTGAATATTTTATGAGTTATGCCCCTTTCAAGTGCAACTTTAACATGAAACATAATGTTGCCTGTTAAATTGAAAGTACTTGTTCAGTTCACATAATGCTTTGAATATTTCATCTGCATGCACATACCAATTGGTGAAGGATGATAACTCGGGTTTCACCATTATAGTTATTCCCCTTTCAAATGCAATTTCGGTGACTCATGTGTTCAGGTGTAGTATTGAAATCAACTTGAATAAAAACATTTTATTATATATGATTAAACATAGGCCCAAATTTCAACTTTTTGCCAGCAGGCGACACATGTGTTCCGCGGAACACAACATTCTAGTTATCTTCAAAATTAAACAATTATCTTAAAATAAATTATCAATATCAAGGATAATTATTTTCAAAATTGCACTTATTTCGAACCATGAGATTCGAATAGTCGAGCGCGCTGTTTCCTCGGACAACACTTTTTTTGAGGTGTTGCATCAGTTCTTAACACGTTTTGCTATCATTTTTTTTTTTTCAATTCTAAGTTTATTACTGATATGTAAAGTGTGATTGTTTTGGTTGCATCTCAAGAATTCTAATTTTAAGGGATGATTTCCCGGGCTCAGTGATTATTAAGCTCGTTGGCCGCCAACCAAAGGTAACTGCTGCAAGTTTGTGAAAAGTCGGTGGCTCTAACCAGATGTCCGCTAATGCCTGAAGGCCTGGGATCTCCCACTGAAAAAAGGTTATTATCAGGTTTTACACCACATGCTATGCGTAAAATAAAATAATATTTATAATCTTAACATGTCTCGCCTCTTTGAGTTTTTCCATGTCTTCTTGACATTTTAGCAGATCTTTTAAAGCAAAGATACTGACATTATGTTCAACTGTTTTTGTGAGATGATTTGAAATTAGAATTGAAATTGTAAATTAAAGTAATTTTACTGTTTTGTAAAAAGATACGACTGAACTGTCAAAGTTCCTCGTTTTATAATAACAATAAAAAGATTCATCTGACATAGAAGTTAGAACTATCAAAAGATGCATTTTATACCAGAAATAAGTTTAAAATGTGATGTTTTTGTTCGCAATTGTTTTCCATTTTCCCATTATTTTTGGACTAAAGTCGTAAAAATGTAAATGCAGCGTAGTTGTTTCTTTCAAAACATATAAGCATTCTAACTTTTTAATGAGATGCAAATAGTTCATTGTGCGTTGGTTTAACCTTTAAGTAGTAAATTTTGAAAGCACAATACCACAGTCATATTTGTTCATGTACCCTCCCAGACACCCCTACATCATGCCCGAGGACGTAACACATTACGCCCAATTATCGAACCAGCCATTTCTGGCTCGAGTTTAACGAAAAGACATAATTTACTTAACATAATTGAGCTAGGATTTTTCAAACTATCGGATAGTCAAATTTAAAAATAGAGAAATATCGACGTAACCATTTTGATTTGCAGTATAGAAGTTCGAGTTTCATCTCATATTTTTCTACGCTATTTATGATACGGTTCAATTTATTTGCAATCTTCTTTCAGGCGCAAATGTTTGCATTTGAAGTTGCATTATTCCGTAAGACTGCAGCATACTAAAGCAATTTTCATAAGCAAGTCGAGTTACTTTCATATACGTTAGGAATTAAATTTCGAGTACCCGGTCATTGAGCTACATGTTGTCAGCTGATTTGAACAGGTATCAAATGTGTGCTGAAAAACTTCTATTTTGCTTACAGATCATCATTTCGATATGAAGTTCTTCATCATTTGCACGTCGGTTTGCTTACTCACCCTAAATTCACGCTGTCTTACGTCAGGAAAACCTTTAGTTGCCAATGAGCTAAAAGCTGCTGAAGCTGAATATGGAACAGAACCATCTGAAAAGGATATGCCGTTGATAAATGCAACAGATCACGAAATTGACCATTCAAAAGTTGGAACAGGGATCTCTCGAGATAACATAAGACTGGAGCTGGTCGATGAAAACGACCACCCCCTGTCTACTGTCCCAAACACATCACATGCAGTTTCAAACGTAGACCAAACACTAGACGGTTTCAGTCAAGAAACCAATAAAGAACCTTTTTAATATGAGAATAAAGATTTGAATTCAGTCAGAAAATTGGATGAAGACCATTTCGGGCAATATGCCTATCAATATGGGAAAAACGCAGATCTGTTCCCACAATACAACGATCAGTATGGACAAAAGGCAGACAAGTTCGGGCAATACGCCTATCAGTATGGACAAAACGCAGACAAGTTCGGGCAATACGCCTATCAGTATGGGAAAAACGCAGATCTGTTCGAGCAATACGCCTATCAGTATGGGAAAAACGCAGATCTGTTCAGGCAAGACGCCTATCAGTATGGGAATACGCAGATCTTTTCGGGCAATACGCCTCAGTATGGAAAAAACGCAGATCTGTTCGGGCAAGACGCTGATCAGTATGGGAAAAACGCAGATCTGTTCAGGCAATATGCCTATGAGTTTGGGCGAAATGCAGACCTATTCGTACAAAATGACCAATCTGAGCAAACTGCTAACCAGTTCGCACAATACACCGATCTTGTTGGGCAAAATGCAGACCAGTTTGAACCGTTCATCGATCTGAGAAAGTAAATTGTAACATACAGCAAATCCCATCGATATGACAATCCAGGTATGTGGGGGGAAAGGTTTAATACCGGTATTAATTAACTCGCAGTAAAACAACTCGTAGAGTGAGAGGACGTGTAGGTATAGGTATATTGTAATATCCAGATAACTCACGCCAGACCATCCTGATGCTTTAAAAGAAGTGTAAGTATCCTAAACGAGACCGTCGCTATGCGTTAGAGAATGCGAAAGTATCGAATAGTTTAACATACAGTGTGGCCCCTCGTACTGACCCAGTGGGTTTAAGTATCAATATACTGTAACAGGCAGTACATAAACTTATAAAGGACCAGCACGTGTAAACACAGTACCCTCCCCCCCCCCCCCCCACACACACACCCCCCACGCTCTCACCATCTCCCTCCTCCCAACACACAGTAAGAAAGTATAAGAATCTGTTCAGTGTTATTTACAGTGAAGTAACGCTAAATTAAGCCAGCTATCCTGACCAACATGCTACATCCCCCCTGCCCCACTCTCGATGCGTGAGAAAGTTTGTAAGTATCGATTTAGCGAAATGGAGGAGATAATCATACATTGAATATGATATGGCTTTACTACGGAGCCCCTAAGATGACATTTTAAGCATACTTTTATTTATTTATTTTTTATAATTTGTTTAAACGAAATAATATCCTTAAAAAGTATGGAACATGAAAAAAGTATGCTTAATGTCACATCTGGGGCTCCGTACTTTACCTTATCACATGGAATATGACTAAACCGTAAAAAGGATATGACCAAATTTAACTTGGGACACGACCATACATGGTCGTATACCATTGACGTGATATGACTATACCTTAGGCGTACAAAGGAGATGGCTATATATACCGTGACGTGTTCGGCTGCTTTCAAAGTTCCCTTTTCATCTTTTAAATTATCTCATGTGGATTGTTGTGCCGTGTTGCGGACGTAAAAGTCACCCCGTCTATTCAGTCATTGCAGTTATCAACTACGCCCTTTAAAGGTTGTTTAGCACGAAACTTATATTTGTGTAAATATTGAGTTGCGGTAAACCCTGGGCTTGGCCGCGTGGACAGTAATATGCATTTTCAGTACTGCTCATGAACAGGCTAAATCAAACCGAGCCTTTGACATTTGTAGTGTAGGCTCTCAAAGTCCCTTTATGACTTACACCACAAGTCGGATATGCCTTTACAATAATATAATAATTGATCATTGCATTATAGGAGCAGACCCCAGCAACATCGGAAACGCAACCACTGAGCGCCCGTTACTGCAAGTGTCTACAACAGAGAGAATAACAACCAGTGCTTTGTTATTATAAAGAAATGCTGTTTATGTGTTCTATATAGATTGTATTTGTAAATTGTTTTTGTTTAACACACGTGTATTATACCTATTATATAGAAAATAAACCATCTTAACAAAATTATAATAACAATGTTGAAAATAATGTATTGCAAATTAGTACTGGCTATGATTTCTAGACATATAAGTAATGTATAAATGCAAATCGGTGAAACATTGACACATTTTTCATCTGTGATTGAAGTTCCACTTGCCTGGCAGAGGACCATCATAACTAAAACTGTATATCATGACCTGTATAAACTGCTGAAATATCCTGATATCCCGTTGTCGTTGAGATGCAAATTTTTCGAGTTCACCCGAATTTATGGTGATTTTTTTTTAAGTTTTCTGCACTCTGTTCATTTTTTTGATATCTTAAAAATCATTGAAAGTCCTTCTCTTGATCAAAAAAAGTCTGGGGACGTAGATTTGAGCAAAACAAATCCGAGTAGCTTAAGGTAATTCATACCCCCAGATAGTACAGTTGCACTAATGATGAGCTGTGAAAATTAAATTATCATTTTTTCAACAATTTCCAAACAAACTGTTATTATATTGTTACAAACAGATGAATATTGATAATAACAGGAGACAATTGTTTAAAAAAATGAATTTTGTTAGAAAAGTAATAAAATGTGGTACCTGCTATGTTGTCTAATCCGGGTGTCAAAATAAAGCACTTTCCACTCAAATATATAAAAAATAATTAATTACAATATCCAGTTTAATGTTCCATCTAGGGTCAACCAGTGTTACTTTTTTCAAAATAACTTGAAAATATTGCTCTTATAAATCAAAATCCAAACACATCATCCTTTGTCCCATGAGGTCACTCACCCATGCAAAAAGCATGCAAATCATGCCCACTTGTGTTTACCTGTAGGACAGTTTAATCTCTACATGTATAACAATGTAAATCTTGTGTGATGGTATTTGTGCAGTGTTTTGAAATTCATAATAGTCAATGTTTAAAAAGTTATTTTGAAAAAGTAACACTGGTTGGCCCTAGATGGAACATTGAACTGGATATTGTAATTAATTGTTTTGGATTTATTTGAGTGGAAAGTGCTTTATTTTGACACCCGGATTAGACAACATAGCAGGTACCACATTTTATTACTTTTCTAACAAAATTCATTTTTTTAAACAATTGTCTCCTGTTATTATCAATATTCATCTGTTTGTAACAATATAATAACGATTTGTCCGGATATTGTTGAAAAAAAAATGATAATTTAATTTTCACAGCTCATCATTAAGACAACTGTACTATCTGGGGTATGAATTACCTTAATTACCGTGATCCCTATGATTTAGGGTTTACATGAAGTACTTATAGCTCTCATGTGACTAACGCTAACCAATTGCAATCCAGCTTTACACCGGTATATTTGAATTATGAATTTATGTAAACAGAGCCAATTTTTGGGAAACACTCCTTTCCATATTTTTGTAGGCCATAGTCGAGGCTTTGTACCACTAAATTTCGAGGTTGGATAAAAGCCGTTCCAGACGGTATGACTAAACAGCGGATATGAATCATATCCGCGGATATGAGAATCATATCCGCGGATATGAATGAAAATACCGGATATGAACAAAAAATAATTACATACAACAATAAATTTAGTTTTACTGTTATAATTCGCTCTAAAATTGATAAATATCCCGTAATATGAATTTTATTGTATTTCTGTGCAAAAAAAGGGAAGAAATATTTAGACAAAAGTATACTCAAATTCAAATCCGCAATACAGAATTCATATCCTAAAGTCAGTTAAACTTCGGTTATGTTTACGAAAATATTCATTATTATTATTATTATTATTATTATTATTATTATTATTATTATTATTATTATTATCGAAAATACGTAATTTATAAATGGTATTGTGTTAGTTTCCGTTTGTGAAAAAAAAGTAAGTTAAACTCCGGTTTTCTATACGAAATCAGTATTGACCATAATAACTAACATAAATCTTTTTAGTATAATTGTCTTATTTCGCTGCCATTTCGATAAATACATTTAAAGATATATTAATTTTTCGGCAAAACAGTAAAGAAGTATTTCGATAGAAGTGGCTACAAATTCAATTCATATCCGCAAGTCAGTGAAACTGGTTATGTTTATAAAAACATTATTATTTATTATTATTTATAGATATTGTGTTTTTTGTAACTGATATTATGTTGTTTTATGTATGTGCAAAAATTAAAGAAAAATTTAGACCGGAGTGGTTACAAATTTATATCCGCAAAACTGAATCCATATCCGCAAGTCAAAGGAACTCCGGTGATGCTTACCACAACAATATTAAATGAAACGATTTCTATTCGTTTGATGTAAATATTTGACATTAATATTTGCTGTATTGATATGTTGCTGAAAGAATAAGACGAAGTACAGTTGAAATAATTGTTTTCTGTAGATCTTGTTGTTTTCACAAGATCCGGTTCAGGTAACGGATATGTAACACATCTGCGATTGAGTGTAAAATGTTAATATTAAATCATAACAAATGTAGCTTAAGTAGAAAGTGTATAGCGAAAATTCCTTGAATAACTCAGAATTCATAATATGATCAGCGAAAGTGACACCAAAGTAGCGATTCTAGTTATAACATTTTATCATTTTGACGCTTGAAAGATGAAATCCAATTTGTCAAAAAAAAAGAGAATATTATTTAGTTATGCATCCATTCGAGAAGATTTAAATACTACAAATTTCGATTTCAGTTAGATATTGTCGATTTTGGCTTGCAACCAAAACATCATAGCGCGCGATGTATAATTGACAGAACGTTGTTAATCACACCTTCATGTTGTTTTACTTTAAGCCACGCCCTTTGTTGTTGTTTCAACATCCGCAAGAGGAATGAATCCACACCCACAAAATGACTGACAGCAAAATCAATTTTTAAGAAAATACAGCGTCTTTTGATTGGAGCGGCAGTTCTAACAGTCGTCGCTTGACCAGAAAAGTGGTCGGCGTTCATATTTTTGAATTTATTTATTACAAGGAAGCCAAATATTTTAATAATAACAAACCTATTACATTTATTATAAATAAACTAAATTTATTAAAATAATTACAAGACGGACCGTTTGCGCGAACTGTGATAAAATTTTCTTAAAATGACCCTCACCGTGACCAGTTAGATTTCAACCTCAGACTTCCGCATTAGGAAGTCCATGCTCCATCCCTCAAGGAAAAGCTTGACATTAGACCATTGTATTAGGTGGTCTAGATACAGAACTGAGATTGAAGACTGGTATCAAATCTCAGTGTTATAATTTTGGGTGCTGATCTCTCGGGAACTTCCATGTACCTCGCTTTCATGTTCTGATAAGTTTTTCCGTGCTTCATTTCGCAAACTTAAGACAGTTACCTTGAAAATTGTTCAAGATGCCGTAGTGGCTAAATATCGAATCAATCCATATCTCTTCACCCCACACCTCTATCCCAAATTATAGATTACAGTACATATTGTATTTTGTCGTTTGTGAACCAATTCAATTATTATCTGTTAAGTTCTGCTGTTGTTGCTGCTGCTGCTGCTGATGATGATGCTGATGATGATGATGTTCGTCAGTCGTTGTCGACGATGACCAAGGGACATCACACTGTTTATGTGAAAGATGGGGCTACGGTGTGTCTGAATACGGCTGATCCGTGTCCGATGCGCCCTCGGAAGGCTCTGCCGCAGTTTGGGCACATGTGGTCTGCTGGAGCTGAAGGCAAGAAGTTGAATCTTAATTTCCGCATCTCACGTTTTCTTTGGGCCTCTGCAATCCTGTATCCAGTATCATTTAATCCCTTCATTTGTCCACCCCATGAGCGCTTGCCTTCCGCCAGTTTACAAAAGAAGGGTCTCTTACGGAGGCGAGTGTCTGGCATCCGAACAAGGTGGCCTGCCTATCTGACCTGAACTTTCCTCAGCAAGGTGTTGACGCTGGGAAGCTCTAGAGAGAACCTCTGTGTCGGGAACTTTATCCTGCCAGATTATTTTTCAGCAGCTTTCTCAGACGGTCCATGGGGAAGCGGCGTAGTTTCTTGGCGTGACAATAAGGTTGTCAGTACAACTGTTTGATACACTTTCAGCTTGGTGGCCTACTCGATTCCTATCATCTCCCACACTGACTCTCGTACCGACCAAACGCTGAGCTTGCCTTGGCGATCCGTGCCACAACCTCGTCGTCGATGTTCACGGATCTGTAGAGCGTGCTGCGAAGGTATGCGAACTTGTCAACAGTTTTCATCGGTTCGGTTCTCCTTCGACGGTGATGACTGGTTCTATATACGATTTCTGCGGTGCGGTTTGGTGTAAAACTTCAGTCTTCTTGGTGCGTGATAGTGTAAAGTTCTAAATACAGTGAAACCCCCTATTAAGACCACATTTGGGACTGGGAAAAGTGGTCTTAATAGTGGGGTGGTCTTTATTTCGGGTTAGAAAATAGTGAAAAACTGCAACATGGGACACCTGAATAGTGGTATTCTTATTACACAGGTGGTCCTTATTTCTGGGTGGACCTAATGAGGAGTTTGACTGTATTCGCAGTTCCTTAATTCATTAATAAATCAAATATACTTATTTTTGTTACTTAAGCAAAGTTATGCACACATCAGCCTGCTTTACATTTATATGCTGAAACATATAGCGAATGTCGATTCTTGAATAACGTTAATTACAATGATTTTAAATAGAAAACATTCTGTCACATGTTTCATTTTTGAAACATGTAGGTTAGATACCACATTTTGATAGCGATAACGTTAACCCTAACCCTAGCTTTGTCTTTTTAACTGGATAAATTCAAAGACTGAAAATGAAGAAATAGAAAATGACCCCATGGCGTTATATTGAAACTGTTAATAAGAAGCAATGGAAAACAAGTCTTCATAGTTCTTGTTATTATTAGGTACATTTGCGAAACTTTGTAAATTTTTGAGAGATGCTTTTCTGCTAAGAAACGCTGGTAACAATATCGAATGAACTGCATGTGATTTATGTAAAACTTTTATTATTGCATGCGTCACATAATAGAAATAAATGTTATATGTTTTTCTTTTGTTCGTTGCCAAAGTCATGTAGATGATGAGTTGCAATAAAAGTTTGTTGTTTTTTGTGGCATTAACCGCACATGTACACTACTCAGAAGTTCTAAGTATATTTATGGATAAATTAAGTAGCACATTTGGAATGTCTGAATATTTGAATATTTTATTTAATAAGACGAATCGTAAATGTCTTACCAAAATACGTGTATCAGCGCACAGTTTACGTATTGAAACAGGACGATAAGGCCAAAACAGACTGCCGAGGAATGCACAAATATGTCTGTTATGTAACACACAGGAAGTTGAAGATGAATATCATTTTGTTTTAATTTGTTGTTGTTTCAGTGTATCAGATCAAAGTATATTAAGAAATATTTCTACCGAAGACCCAGTATGTTTAAGTTAATTGAACTTGTTAATAGTGGTAATAAGTCAGTTGTTGTTAACTTTTGCAAATACTTGTTAGAGGAAAATAGTAGACGCATTATTAATTGATCTTGTATAATTTTTTTCAATTGAAATATCACTGTTTTAGTTGCAAGCCAGATACACTTCCATAGAATTACCAAATAATTATATACTTAACCCATGTTTTTCTTTTGAACCTCTCAGAATATTGTTAATTATGCACATTCTCCATTTTAGAGTACACAACTATATGGATGTAAAATAACACTAATAACGATGTAAACAATTATCAGCATTAACCATTATGTTAACGTTGATCACATGCAAGTTTTGTTTTTGTTATATACATGCTTTGACGCATAAGTCTGAAATAAAAGTTCTGTTCTGTTCTATATTTTCAATCTTGACTTTTCACTGTAATAAATTCAAGGATCTTCATTCCCGGTCTAATCCATGTACAATAAATAAGCCCCAAGTGATCTAATAATCGCCATTTTATAACCCTTCAATTAGCCACAGATCATGATGCGTGAACCAAAATCAAGGGAATTACTGCGAACTCCACGTTGTTACATCGATTGTAAAGGAAACATTAGAAAACCATGTGTACTCTGCAATTAGCAACGGATTAAAGGAGCTTTCACTCATCCACTTAACAGATGTTCTAACTACACCGATCAAAAAATTTTAATTTCTCCGCATGGAATCGGAATACGTAAGAATCCATATTTAAATAAGGAGACATGAATTTTCGTTAACAGAGACTATACCCGCTACTGAAACTTTTGTGACTTTTGTTTTTACCCCTACCTTTATTAATTGTCTGTGGTATCTAATCGGATGTAGGGAATTTATGATTATTTCATAAAAGTAGGGAAAATGATGTATCTTATAATGTTCCAATTTTGAAGAGAATACTCCGCTGATACACGTATTTTGCTAAGACATTTACGATGCGTTATATTAAATAAAATATTCAAATATTCATACATTCCAAATGTGTTGTGTAGGTGCTAATATAAAATGTTTAATTTTGTACTGCTAGTCATATCAGACGCCACTTTTGAAGAAAACTATTAACAAGTCGTTGATTAAAAACTGGGATAAATACATTAACGTTGTAATTCTCTGGGTTTAGCGAAACTTCTGAAAAATCGTGTTCACACAATAATGCTTTAATATTAGATGCCCAAGTTTTCTGTCCGAGATCGCATCATTCCACCGATTTTCGGTTGAGAGTGTTAAGTAAAATATCATTAGAATTCTGTGCCTTAAACCAGTATTTGATACTGTTAATATATACATGTATATGGTAACGACATATTTCTCCGAAGACCGCGGCGGTACACGTGCTTGCTTGACGTCGTAAAGCGTTTTGCAGAGTTTATGTTGAATCCGTTCTAAATCTTTTGATTTTTTAATCCCCAGACTTTAATATCGAACCGACAAATGCGTCAAACAACTGTAGCGCAATTACAGGGGGCACGTCGTCTATATCATAAATTATTATTATAATATTTTTATTAACACATGCAAGGCTTTTAGAGCTTTGCCAACTACATTTAATAAGATGGCCGAAAGAAAGAAAATGTTTCGTATAATAAAATTCTTAAGTAATGATACTTTTGCAATTAGCACGATACAACAGTTTAAAAAGACAATTTAGTAAACAGTTTCGTATAAATGAAGGTCAATCTTTAAAAGAGATTGCATACTCTGAACCAAAGACGTTTTGGAAAAAAAAGTTAAAAAGTCTTACTCTAAGAAAGCGCCAGCTCTTGATAATTTAACAGTGAAACAGCTATCATCGTGACGATCATTTTAAAGGCGTTTTTGACAATCCAGGCCAAACCTCAAATAATGGCGAAGATAATTTTCAATGTTACTCTCATATATATAGAAAATACAGAAAATGAAATACGACCAGCTGTTTTCAGTCAGAAAAATAATAAATCCGCCTGGTTAGATAATCTTGTAAGTGAAATTTTTTAAATGCTCGTTCGATTTAATTTTTCCGTTTCTGCATAAATTATAAAATACAATGTTTACAAATGCATATTATCCAGAGTCTTGGTGTTTAGGAATAATTATGTCAGTCTTTAAAAAGGGTGACGAAAATGACGCCCAAAGAAAACTACAGGGGAATCTCGTTAATAATTTTTTTGGCTAAACTTCAATCTCAGATTCTATTAAATAGACTAACTAAATGGACCCATGAAAATGACATTCTGTCATCTACTCAGTTTGGATTGCAAACGGGGAAATCTATAATAGATTGTATTTTTATTTTTCATTCAATAGTTAACAAAGTACTTTATAATAAGCAAAAACTCTAAGCAGTTATTATAGATTTTGAATTATGTTTCGACAAAATAGAAACATTTCCTTTGGCAAAAATGATATGTACCGCCAATCTTGGTACTCGGGAATTAATAATTCTCGACGTCCTGAAGCGTATAGCTTGTTTAAATTTTCTTTACAATTAGAAAATTATTGTGATTTTATACTTGAACAAAATTTAGATATGCACTTATACGAGTTCGTGTTTCATCCTACAAATTAGAAATGGAAACAGGTAGACACGAAAATATAGAAAGAAACAACAGTATATGTCGCAGTTGTAATGTGAAGGTTTTGGAATCAGAGTATCATTTCCTATTAACTTGCCCCTTGTACCAAAATCTAAGACGAAAATATTTTAAACCGTCAGTTGCCAACAGTTGGGATATTTAAATAATAAAGGTCCACAAAATCTAACTAAATCTCGACCAAATGTAGCTAAATTTATTTATTTAGAAAATAAGCTGCGGAGCGCTAATAGCAGTACTAATTGAAATTATTGTCAGATGAATATTTACCAAATTTGTGTGTAAGACATTTCCTGCCTCAAAAAATTATATTCGTGTAAT